>OX401413.1:19424743-19721312 GCA_947846245.1 Cerastoderma edule
CATTACCAAACAATAACGACATTTGACCAGTTCGTTGGGGGCGACTTTGGAAAACGTTGTGGGAAAATGAGAAATTGCTCTTCACCAGCAATTTCTCCTTTTCCCACAATGTTTTCTGCTCTATTCCAAGATTATTTTTCAAATTCATCGCATTTAGAAATGGCGTCTGAAACTCTTCCAGCTAGGGACTCTCTAAACTATTTATTTCTCAACTATTTTTGGTAAAGGGTTAAACAAACAAAAGTTTGATCTGGCCAGGTCTCAAACTTCAGACTCCAGTCTTCCAAGTCATGAATGGGACAATCCAATGAACAAGTTAGCATACATTGAAAACAGTGTGTGGAAAAGGACTTGTGTAATGAGTATTGTGAACTCTTTATACATGTATGTCAAACAATAACAAAGAAGAAAGGGAGACAAATTTGCCCATCTTTCCTCCATGAGTAAACTTGCTGTTGATCCCCTTACTCTGACTTTCACGGCATACTATTCTAAGCAGCAGCGTGGATAAAGAAATTGCCCATTCATAAGGAGGATTTCAACGCTTTGGGTGGAGGCGGGTGTGGGGGTCGGGTTTCTGGGGGGAAGTTACTCTGTGCGGGTATGAAGATATACACTAACAGTCTTGCCAGATTATGGGTAAAGGGTTAGCAATCAGAAACATAATAATCAGTAGAATTACTCTATGAAACACTGTAGGAAAAGGGACAATGACTTATTTGATTATCTCCATATAGAAATATTGATCGGACGGGGTCACGAACAAACGACATTCTGGTTAACGTGGTAAAATCAGAAACATCGTCTGCATACTTCTTTAGAATAGATTGCCTTGAAGGCCTGAATCCCTAATTACCCTATTTTACTATCATAAAGTACCGATACGTTTCAAAGTATTTTATTCTGTCGCTCGGTTGGTTTTGGACTTAACGCTGATGTCAACGGTATTCTAGTCATTTTGATGACTTTTCCATCTGTTTTATTTTCCACGTAGAGCAATTTGGTGGGTTTGTCCAATGAGACATGTCGCATTGACTTCTTATACCATTACCAAACAATAACGACATTTGACCAGTTTGTTGGAGGCGACTTTGGAAAAACGTTGTGGGAAAATGAGAAAGTGCTCTTCACCAGCAATTTCTCCTTTTCCCACAATGTTTTCTGCTCTATCCCAAGATTATTTTTCAAATTCATCGCATTTAGAAATGGCGTCTGAAACTCTTCCAGTTAGGGACTCTCTAAACTATTTATTTCTCAACTATTTTTGGTTAAGGGTTAAACAAACAAAAGTTTGATCTGGCCAGGTCTCAAACTTCAGACTCCAGTCCTCAAAGTCATGAATGGGACAATCCAATGAACAAGTTAGCATACATTGAAAACAGTGTGTGGAAAAGGACTTGTGTAAGGAGTATTGTGAACTCTTTATACATGTATGTCAAACAATAACAAAGAAGAAAGGGAGACAAATTTGCCCATCTTTCCTCCATGAGTAAACTTGCTGTTGATCCCCTTACTCTGACTTTCACGGCATACTATTCTAAGCAGCAGCGTGGATAAAGAGATTGCCCATTCATAAGGAGGATTTCAATGCTTTGGGTGGAGTCGGGTGTGGGGGTCGGTTTCTGGGGGGAAGTTACTCTGTGCGGATATGAACATATACACTAACAGTCTTGCCAGATTATGGGTAAAGGTTAGCAATCAGAAACATAATAATCAGTAGAATTACTCAATGAAACACTGTAGGAAAAGGGACAATGACTTATTTGATTATCTCCATATATGGAAATATTGATCGGACGGGGTCTCGAGCAAACGACATTCTGGTTAACGTGGTAAAATCAGAAACATCGTCTGCATACTTCTTTAGAATAGATTGCCTTGAAAGACTGAATCCCTAATTACCCTATTTTACTATCATAAAGTACCGATACGTTTCAGAGTATTTTATTCTGTCGCTCGGTTTGTTTTGGACTTAACGCTGATGTCAACAGTATTCTAGTCATTTTGATGACTTTTCCATCTGTTTTATTTTCCATGTAGAGCAATTTGGTGGGTTTGTCCAATGAGACATGTAGCATTGACTTCTTATACCATTACCAAACAATAACGACATTTGACCAGTTTGTTGGAGGCGACTTTGGAAAACGTTGTGGGAAAATGTGAAATTGCTCTTCACCAGCAATTTCTCCTTTTCCCACAATGTTTTCTCCTCTATCCGAAGATCAGTTTTCAAATTCATAGCATTCAGAAATGGCGTCTGAAACTCCTCCAGTTAGGGACTGTCTAAACATTTTTTCCAACTAGTTTTGGTAAAGGGTTAAACAAACAAAAGTTTGATCTGGCCAGGTCTCAAACTTCAGACTCCAGCCTTCCAAGTCATGAATGGGACAATCCAATGAACAAGTTAGCATACACTGAAAACAGTGTGTGGAAAAGGACTTGTGTAATGAGTAATGTGAACTCTCTATACATGTATGTCAAACAATAACAAAGAAAAAAGGGAGACAATTTTGCCCATCTTTCCTCCTTGAGTAAACTTGCTGTTGATCCCCTTACTCTGACTTTCACGGCATACTATTCTAAGCAGCAGCGTGGATAAAGAAATTGCCCATTCATAAGGAGGATTTCAACGCTTTGGGTGGAGTCGGGTGTGGGGGTCTGGTTTCTGGGTGGAAGTTACTCTGTGCGGATATGAACATATACACTAACAGTCTTGCCAGATTATGGGTAAAGGGTTAGCAATCAGAAACATAATAATCAGTAGAATTACTCCAAGAAACACTGTAGGAAAAGGGACAATGACTTATTTGATTATCTCCATATAGAATTATTGATCGGACGGGGTCTCGAACAAACGACATTCTGGTTAACGTGGTAAAATCAGAAACATCGTCTGCATACTTCTTTAGAATAGATTGGCTTGAAAGACTGAATCCCTAATTACCCTATTTTACTATCATAAAGAACCGATACGTTTCAAAGTATTTTATTCTGTCGCTCGGTTTGTTTTGGACTTAACGCTGATGTCAGCAGTATTCTAGTCATTTTGATGACTTTTCCATCTGTTTTATTTTCCACGTAGAGCAATTTGGCAGGTTTGTCCAATGAGACATGTCGCATTGACTTCTTATACCATTACCAAACAATAACGACATTTGACCAGTTTGTTGGAGGTGACTTTGGAAAAGCGTTGTGGGAAAATGAGAAATTGCTCTTCACCAGCAATTTCTCCTTTTCCCACAATGTTTTCTTCTCTATCCCAAGATTATTTTTCAAATTCATCGCATTTAGAAATGGCGTCTGAAACTCTTCCAGTTAGGGACTCTCTAAGCTATTTATTTCTCAACTATTTTTGGTAAAGGGTTAAACAAACAAAAGTTTGATCTGGCCAGGTCTCAAACTTCAGCCTCCAGTCTTCCAAGTCATGAATGGGACAATCCAATGAACAAGTTAGCATACATTGAAAACAGTGTGTGGAAAAAGACTTGTGTAATGAGTAATGTGAACTCTATATACATGTATGTCAAACAATAACAAAGACAAAAGGGAGACAACTTTGCCCATTTTTCCTCCATGAGTAAACTTGCTGTTGATCCCCTTACTCTGACTTTCACGGCATACTATTCTAAGCAGCAGCGTGGATAAAGAAATTGCCCACTCATAAGGAGGATTTCAACGCTTTGGGTGGAGTCGGGTGTGGGGGTGGGGTTTCTGGGGGAGAAGTTACTCTGTGCGGATATGAACATATACACTAACAGTCTTGCCAGATTATGGGTAAAGGGTTAGCAATCAGAAACATAATAATCAGTAGAATCACTCAATGAAACACTGTAGGAAAAGGGACAATGACTTATTTGATTATCTCCATATGGAAAAATTGATCGGACGGGGTCTCGAACAAACGACATTCTGGTTAACGTGGTAAAATCAGAAACATCGACTGCATACTTCTTTAGAATGGATTGCCTTGAAAGACTGAATCCCTAATTACCCTATTTTACTATCATAAAGTACCGTGACGTTTCAAAGTATTTTATTCTGTCGCTCGGTTTGTTTTGGACTTAACGCTGATGTCAACAGTATTCTAGTCATTTTGATGACTTTTCCATCTATTTTATTTTCCACGTAGAGCAATTTGGCGGGTTTGTCCAATGAGACATGTCGCATTGACTTCTTATACCATTACCAAACAATAACGACATTTGACCAGTTTGTTGGAGGCGACTTTGGAAAAACGTTGTGGGAAAATGAGAATTGCTCTTCACCAGCAATTTCTCCTTTTCCCACAATGTTTTCTGCTCTATCCCAAGATTATTTTTCAAATTCATCGCATTTAGAAATGGCGTCTCAAACTCTTCCAGTTAGGGACTCTCTAAACTATTTCTCAACTATTTTTGGTAAAGGGTTAAACAAACAAAAGTTTGATCTGGCCAGATATCAAACTTCAGACTCCAGTCTTCCAAGTCATGAATGGGACAATCCAATGAACAAGTTAGCATACATTGAAAACAGTGTGTGGGAAAGGACTTGTGTAATGAGTAATGTGAACTCTATATACATGTATGTCAAGCAATAACAAAGAAAAAAGGGAGACAACACTGCCCATCTTTCCCCCATGAGTAAACTTGCTGTTGATCCCCTTACTCTGACTTTCACGGCATACTATTCTAAGCAGCAGCGTGGATAAAGAAATTGCCCATTCATAAGGAGGATTTCAATGCTTTGGGTGGAGTCGGGTGTGGGGGTCGGGTTTCTGGGGGAAGTTACTCTGTGCGGATATGAACATATACACTAACAGTCTTGCCAGATTATGGGTAAAGGGTTAGCAATCAGAAACATAATAATCAGTAGAATTACTCAATGAAACACTGTAGGAAAAGGGACAATGACTTATTTGATTATCTCCATATAGAAATATTGATCGGACGGGGTCTCGAACAAACGACATTCTGGTTAACGTGGTAAAATCAGAAACATAATCTGCATACTTCTTTAGAATAGATTGCCTTGAAAGACTGAATCCCTAATTACCATATTTTACTATCATAAGTACCGATACGTTTCAAAGTGTTTTATTCTGTCGCTCGGTTTGTTTGGGACTTAACGCTGATGTCAACAGTGTTCTAGTCATTTTGATGACTTTTTCATCTGTTTTATTTTCCACGTAGAGCAATTTGGTAGGTTTGTCCAATGAGACATGTCGCATTGACTTCTTATACCATTACCAAACAATAACGACATTTGACCAGTTTGTTGGAGGCGACTTTGGAAAAGCGTTGTGGGAAAATGAGAAATTGCTCTTCACCAGCCATTTACTCCTTTTCCCACAATGTTTTCTGCCCTATCCCAAGATTATTTTTCAAATTCATCGCATTTAGAAATGGCGTCTGAAACTCTTCCAGTTAGGGACTCTCTAAACTATTTATTTCTCAACTATTTTTGGTAAAGGGTTAAACAAACAAAAGTTTGATCTGGCCAGGTCTCAAACTTCAGACTCCAGTCTTCAAGTCATGAATGGGACAATCCAATGAACAAGTTAGCATACATTGAAAACAGTGTGTGGAAAAGGACTTGTGTAATGAGTATTGTGAACTCTTTATACATGTATGTCACACAATAACAAAGAAAAAAGGGAGGCAACTTTGCCCATCTTTCCCCCATGAGTAAACTTGCTGTTGATCCTCTTACTCTGACTTTCACGGCATACTATTCTAAGCAGCAGCGT
Organism: Cerastoderma edule; assembly: GCA_947846245.1. Lineage (NCBI taxonomy): Eukaryota > Metazoa > Mollusca > Bivalvia > Cardiida > Cardiidae > Cerastoderma > Cerastoderma edule. Next base: position 19,430,469 of record OX401413.1, read on the forward strand.
GGATAAAGAAATTGCCCATTCATAGGGAGGATTTCAAGGCTTTGGGTGGAGTCGGGTGTGGGGGTCGGGTTTCTGGGGGGAAGTTACTCTGTGCGGATATGAACATATACACTAACAGTCTTGCCAGATATGGGTAAAGGGTTAGCAATCAGAAACATAATAATCAGTAGAATTACTCAATGAAACACTGTAGGAAAAGGAACAATGACTTATTTGATTATCTCCATATAGAAATATTGATCGGACGGGGTCTCGAACAAACGACATTCTTGTTAGCGTGGTAAAATCAGAAACATCGTCTGCATACTTCTTTAGAATAGATTGCCTTGAAAGACTGAATCCCTAATTACCCTATTTTACTATCATAAAGTACCGATACGTTTCAAAGTATTTTATTCTGTCGCTCGGTTTGTTTTGGACTTCGCGCTGATGTCAACAGTATTCTAGTCATTTTGATGACTTTTTCATCTGTTTTATTTTCCACGTAGAGCAATTTGGTGGGTTTGTCCCATGAGACATGTCGCGTTGACTTCTTATACCATTACCAAACAATAACGACATTTGACCAGTTTGTTGGAGGCGACTTTGGAAAAACGTTGTGGGAAAATGAGAAATTGCTCTTCACCAGCAATTTCTCCTTTTCCCACAATGTTTTCTGCTCTATCCCAAGATTATTTTTCAAATTCATCGCATTTAGAAATGGCGTCTGAAACTCTTCCAGTTAGGGACTCTCTAAACTATTTCTCAACTATTTTTGGTAAAGGGTTAAACAAACAAAAGTTTGATCTGGCCAGGTCTCAAACTTCAGACTCCAGTCTTCCAAGTCATAAGATGGGACAATCCAATGAACAAGTTAGCATACATTGAAAACAGTGTGTGGAAAAGGACTTGTGTAATGAGTATTGTGAACTCTTTATACATGTATGTCAAACAATAACAAAGAAGAAAGGGAGACAAATTTGCCCATCTTTCCTCCATGAGTAAACTTGCTGTTGATCCCCTTACTCTGACTTTCACGGCATACTATTCTAAGCAGCAGCGTGGATAAAGAAATTGCCCATTCATAAGGAGGATTTCAACGCTTTGGGTGGAGACGGGTGTGGGGGTCGGGTTTCTGGGGGGAAGTTACTCTGTGCGGATATGAACATATACACTAACAGTCTTGCCAGATTATGGGTAAAGGGTTAGCAATCAGAAACATAATAATCAGTAGAATTACTCAATGAAACACTGTAGGAAAAGGGACAATGACTTATTTGATTATCTCCATATGGAAATATTGATCGGACGGGGTCTCGAGCAAACGACATTCTGGTTAACGTGGTAAAATCAGAAACATCGTCTGCATACTTCTTTAGAATAGATTGCCTTGAAAGACTGAATCCCTAATTACCCTATTTTACTATCATAAAGTACCGATACGTTTCAAAGTATTTTATTCTGTCGCTCGGTTTGTTTTTGGACTTAACGCTGATGTCAACAGTATTCTAGTCATTTTGATGACTTTCCCATCTGTTTTATTTTCCGCGTAGAGCAATTTGGCGGGTTTGTCCAATGAGACATGTCGCATTGACTTCTTATACCATTACCAAACAATAACGACATTTGACCAGTTTGTTTGAGGCGACTTTGGAAAAACGTTGTGGGAAAATGAGAAATTGCTCTTCACCAGCGATTTCTCCTTTTCCCACAATGTTTTCTGCTCTATCCCAAGATTATTTTTCAAATTCATCGCATTTAGAAATGGCGTCTGAAACTCTTCCAGGTGGGGACTCTCTAAACTATTTCTCAACTATTTTTGGTAAAGGTTTAAACAAACAAAAGGTTGATCTGGCCAGGTCTCAAACTTCAGACTCCAGTCTTCCAAGTCATGAATGGGACAATCCAATGAACAAGTTAGCATACATTGAAAACAGTGTGTGGAAAGGACTTGTGTAATGAGTAATGTGAACTCTTTATACATGTATGTCAAACAATAACAAAGAAAAAAGGGAGACAACCATGCCCATCTTTCCCCCATGAGTAAACTTGCTGTTGATCCCCTTACTCTGACTTTCACAGCATACTATTCTAAGCAGCAGCGTGGATAAAGAAATTGCCCATTCATAAGGAGGATTTCAATGCTTTGGGCGGAGTCGGGTGTGGGGGTCGGGTTTCTGGGGGGAAGTTACTCTGTGCGGATATGAACATATACACTCACAGTCTTGCCAGATTATGAGTAAAGGGTTAGCAATCAGAAACATAATAATCAGTAGAATTACTCAATGAAACACTGTAGGAAAAGGGACAATGACTTATTTGATTATCTCCATATGGAAATATTGATCGGACAGGGTCTCGAGCAAACGACATTCTGGTTAACGTGGTAAAATCAGAAACATCGTCTGCATACTTCTTTAGAATAGATTGCCTTGAAAGGCTGAATTCCTAATTACCCTATTTTACTATCATAAAGTACCGATACGTTTCAAAGTATTTTATTCTGTCGCTCGGTTTTGTTTGGACTTAACGCTGATGTCAACAGTATTCTAGTCATTTTGATGACTTTTCCATCTGTTTTATTTTCCACGTAGAGCAATTTGGTGGGTTTGTCCAATGAGACATGTCGCATTGACTTCTTATACCATTACCAAGCAATAACGACATTTGACCAGTTTGTTGGAGGCGACTTTGGAAAAACGTTGTGGGAAAATGAGAAATTGCTCTTCACCAGCAATTTCTCCTTTTCCCACAATGTTTTCTGCTCTATCCCAAGATTATTTTTCAAATTCATCGCATTTAGAAATGGCGTCTGAAACTCTTCCAGTTAGGGACTCTCTAAACTATTTATTTCTCAACTATTTTTGGTAAAGGGTTAAACAAACAAAAGTTTGATCTGGCCAGGTCTCAAACTTCAGACTCCAGTCTTCCAAGTCATGAATGGGACATTTCAATGAACAAGTTAGCATACATTGAAAACAGTGTGTGGAAAAGGACTTGTGTAATGAGTAATGTGAACTCTATATACATGTATGTCAAACAATAACAAAGAAGAAAGGGCGGCAACTTTGCCCATCTTTCCCCCATGAGTAAACTTGCTGTTGATCCCCTTACTCTGACTTTCACGGCATACTATTCTAAGCAGCAGCGTGGATAAAGAAATTGCCCATTCATAAGGAGGATTTCAACGCGTTGGGTGGAGTCGGGTGTGGGGGTCGGGTTTCTGGGGGGAAGTTACTCTGTGCGGATATGAACATATACACTAACAGTCTTGCCAGATTATGGGTAAAGGGTTAGCAATCAGAAACATATAGTCAGTAGAATTACTCAATGAAACACTGTAGGAAAAGGGACAATGGCTTATTTGATTATCTCCATATAGAAATATTGATCGGACGGGGTCTCGAACAAGCGACATTCTGGTTAAGGTGGTAAAATCAGAAACATCGTCTGCATACTTCTTTAGAATAGATTGCCTTGAAAGACTGAATCCCTAATTACCCTATTTTACAATCATAGAGTACCGATACGTTTCAAAGTATTTTATTCTGTCGCTCGGTTTGTTTTGGACTTAACGCTGATGTCAACAGTATTCTAGTCATTTTGATGACTTTTTCATCTGTTTTATTTTCCACGTAAACCAATTTGGTGGGTTTGTCCAATGAGACATGTCGCATTGACTTCTTATACCATTACCAAACAATAGCGACATTTGGCCAGTTTGTTGGAGGCGACTTTGGAAAAACGTTGTGGGAAAATGAGAAATTGCTCTTCACCAGCAATTTCTCCTTTTCCCACAATGTTTTCTGCTCTATCCCAAGATTATTTTTCAAATTCATCGCATTTAGAAATGGCGTCTGAAACTCTTCCAGTTAGGGACTCTCTAAACTATTTATTTCTCAACTATTTTTGGTAAAGGGTTAAACAAACAAAAGTTTGATCTGGCCAGGTCTCAAACTTCAGACTCCAGTCTTCCAAGTCATGAATGGGACAATCCAATGAACAAGTTAGCATACATTGAAAACAGTGTGTGGGAAAAGGACTTGTGTAATGAGTGATGTGAACTCTTTATGCATGCATTCAAACAATAACAAAGAAGAAAGGGAGACAAATTTGCCCATCTTTCCTCCATGAGTAAACTTGCTGTTGATCCCCTTACTCTGACTTTCACGGCATACTATTCTAAGCAGCAGCGTGGATAAAGAAATTGCCCATTCATAAGGAGGATTTCAATGCTTTGGGTGGAGTCGGGTGTGGGGGTAGGGTTTCTGGGGGGAAGTTACTCTGTGCGGATATGAACATATACGCTAACAGTCTTGCCAGATTATGGGTAAAGGGTTAGCAATCAGAAACATAATAATCAGTAGAATTACTCAATGAAACACTGTAGGAAAAGGGACAATGACTTATTTGATTATCTCCATATGGAAATATTGATCGGGCCGGGTCTCGAACAAACGACATTCTGGTTAACGTGGTAAAATCAGAAACATCGTCTGCATACTTCTTTAGAATAGATTGCCTTGAAGACTGAATCCCTAATTACCCTATTTTACTATCATAAAGTACCGATACGTTTCAAAGTATTTTATTCTGTCGCTCGGTTTGTTTTGGACTTAACGTTGATGTCAACAGTATTCTAGTCATTTTGATGACTTTTTCATCTGTTTTATTTTCCACGTAGAGTAATTTGGTGGGTTTGTCCGATGAGACATGTCGCATTGACTTCTTATACCATTACCAAACAATAACGACATTTGACCAGTTTGTTGGGGGCGACTTTGGAAAAACGTTGTGGGAAAATGAGGAATTGCTCTTCACCAGCAATTCCTCCTTTTCCCACAATGTTTTCTGCTCTATCCCAAGATTATTTTTCAAATTCATCGCATTTAGAAATAGCGTCTGAAACTCTTCCAGTTAGGGACTCTCTAAACTATTTCTCAACTATTTTTGGTAAAGGGTTAAACAAACAAAAGTTTGATCTGGCCAGGTCTCAAACTTCAGACTCCAGTCTTCCAAGTCATGAATCGGACAATCCAATGAACAAGTTAGCATACATTGAAAACAGTGTGTGGAAAAGGACTTGTGTAATGAGTATTGTGAACTCTTTATATACATGTATGTCAAACAATAACAAAGAAGAAAGGGAGACAACTTTGCCCATCTTTCCCCCATGAGTAAACTTGCTGTTGATCCCCTTACTCTGACTTTCACGGCATACTATTCTAAGCGGCAGCGTGGATAAAGAAATTTCCCATTCATAAGGAGGATTTCAACGCTTTGGGTGGAGTCGGGTGTGGGGGTCGGGTTTCTGGGGAAGTTACTCTGTGCGGATATGAACATATACACTAACAGTCTTGCCAGATTATGGGTAAAGGGTTAGCAATCAGAAACATAATAATCAGTAGAATTACTCAATGAAACACTGTAGGAAAAGGGACAATAACTTATTTGATTATCTCCATATAGAAATATTGATCGGACGGGGTCTCGAACAAACGACATTCTGGTTAACGTGGTAAAATCAGAAACATCGTCTGCATACTTCTTTAGAATAGATTGCCTTGAAAGACTGAATCCCTAATTACCTATTTTACTATCATAAAGTACCGATACGTTTCAAAGTATTTTATTCTGTCGCTCGGTTTGTTTGGACTTAACGCTGATGTCAACAGTATTCTAGTCATTTTGATGACTTTTTCATCTGTTTCATTTTCCTCGTTGAGCAATTTGGTGGGTTTGTCCAATGAGACATGTCGCATTGACTTCTTATACCATTACCAAACAATAACGACATTTGCCCAGTTTGTTGGAGGCGACTTTGGAAAAAACGTTGTGGGAAAATGAGAAATTGCTCTTCACCAGCAATTTCTCCTTTTCCCACAATGTTTTCTGCTCTATCCCAAGATTATTTTTCAAATTCTTCGCATTTAGAAATGGCGTCTGAAACTCTTCCAGTTAGGGACTCTCTAAACTATTTCTCAACTATTTTTAGTAAAGGGTTAAACAAACAAAAGTTTGATCTGGCCAGGTCTCAAACTTCAGACTCCAGTCTTCCAAGTCATGAATGGGACAATCCAATGAACAAGTTAGCATACATTGAAAACAGTGTGTGAAAAAGGACTTGTGTAATGAGTAATGTGAACTCTTTATACATGTATACAAACAATAACAAAGAAAAAAGGGAGGCAACTTTGCCGGTCTTTCCCCCATGAGTAAACTTGCTTTTGATCCCCCTACTCTGACTTTCACGGCATACTATTCTAAGCAGCAGCGTGGATAAAGAAATTGCCCATTCATAAGGAGGATTTCAACGCTTTGGGTGGACTCGGGTGTGGGGGTGGGTTTCTGGGGGGGAAGTTACTCTGTGCGGATATGAACATATACACTAACAGTCTTGCCAGATTATGGGTAAAGGGTTAGCAATCAGAAACATAATAATCAGTAGAATTACTCAATGAAACACTGTAGGAAAAGGGACAATGACTTATTTGATTATCTCCATATGGAAATATTGATCGGACGGGGTCTCGAGCAAACGACATTCTGGTTAACGTGGTAAAATCAGAAACATCGTCTGCATACTTCTTTAGAATAGATTGCCTTGAAAGACTGAATCCCTAATTACCCTATTTTACTATCATAAAGTACCGATACGTTTCAAAGTATTTTATTCTGTCGCTCGGTTTGTTTTGGACTTAACGCTGATGTCAACAGTATTCTTGTCATTTTGATGACTTTTCCATCTGTTTTATTTTCCACGTAGAGCAATTTGGTGGGTTTGTCCAATGAGACATGTCGCATTGACTTCTTATACCATTACCAAACAATAGCGACATTTGACCAGTTTGTTGGAGGCGACTTTGGAAAAACGTTGTGGGAAAATGAGAAATTGCTCTTCACCAGCAATTTCTCCTTTTCCCACAATGTTTTCTGCTCTATCCCAAGATTATTTTTCAAATTCATCGCATTTAGAAATGGCGTCTGAAACTCTTCCAGTTAGGGACTCTCTAAACTATTTATTTCTCAACTATTTTTTTTTTTTTTTTAAACAAACAAAAGTTTGATCTGGCCAGGTCTCAAACTTCAGACTCCAGTCTTCCAAGTCATGAATGGACAATCCAATGAACAAGTTAGCATACATTGAAAACAGTGTGTGGAAAAGGACTTGTGTAATGAGTATTGTGAACTCTTTATACATGTATGTCAAACAATAACAAAGAGAAAAGGGAGGCAACTTTGCCCATCTTTCCCCCATGAGTAAACTTGCTGTTGATCCCCTTACTCTGACTTTCACGGCATACTATTCTAAGCAGCAGCGTGGATAAAGAAATTGCCCATTCATAAGGAGGATTTCAACGCTTTGGGTGGAGTCGGGTGTGGGGGTCGGGTTTCTGGGGGGGAGTTACTCTGTGCGGATATGAACATATACACTAACAGTCTTGCCAGATTATGGGTAAAGGGTTAGCAATCAGAAACATAATAATCAGTAGAATTACTCAATGAAACACTGTAGGAAAAGGGACAATGACTTATTTGATTATCTCCATATAGAAATATTGATCGGACGGGGTCTCGAACAAACGACATTCTGGTTAACGTGGTAAAATCAGAAACATCGTCTGCATACTTCTTTAGAATAGATTGCCTTGAAAGACTGAATACCTAATTACCCTATTTTACAATCATAAAGTACCGATACGTTTCAGAGTATTTTATTCTGTCGCTCGGCTTGTTTTGGACTTAACGCTGATGTCAACAGTATTCTAGTCATTTTGATGACTTTTCCATCTGTTTTATTTTCCACGTAGAGCAATTTGGTGGGTTTGTCCAATGAGACATGTCGCATTGACTTCTTATACCATTACCAAACAATAACGACATTTGACCAGTTTGTTGGAGGCGACTTTGGAAAAACGATGTGGGGAAAATGAGAAATTGCTCTTCACCAGCAATTTCTCCTTTTCCCACAATGTTTTCTGCTCTATCCCAAGTTTTTTTTTCAAATTCATCGCATTTAGAAATGGCGTCTGAAACTCTTCCAGTTAGGGTCTCTCTAAACTATTTCTCAACTATTTTTGGTAAAGGGTTAAACAAACAAAAGTTTGATCTGGCCAGGTCTCAAACTTCAGACTCCAGTCTTCCAAGTCATGAATAGGACAATCCAATGAACAAGTTAGCATACATTGAAAACAGTGTGTGGAAAAGGACTTGTGTAATGAGTATTGTGAACTCTTTATACATGTATGTCAAACAATAACAAAGAAGAAAGGGAGACAAATTTGCCCATCTTTCCTCCATGAGTAAACTTGCTGTTGATCCCCTTACTCTGACTTTCACGGCATACTATTCTAAGCAGCAGCGTGGATAAAGAAATTGCCCATTCATAAGGAGAATTTCAACGCTTTGGGTGGAGTCGGGTGTGGGGGTCGGGTTTCTGGGGGGAAGTTACTCTGTGCGGATATGAACATATGCACTAACAGTCTTGCCAGATTATGGGTAAAGGGTTAGCAATCAGAAACATAATAATCAGTAGAATTACTCAATGAAACACTGTAGGAAAAGGGACAATGACTTATTTGATTATCTCCATATGGAAATATTGATCGGACGGGGTCTCGAGCAAACGACATTCTGGTTAACGTGGTAAAATCAGAAACATCGTCTGCATACTTCTTTAGAATAGATTGCCTTGAAAGACTGAATCCCTAATTACCCTAGTTTACTATCATAAAGTACCGATACGCTTCAAAGTATTTTATTCTGTCGCTCGGTTTGTTTTTGACTTAACGCTGATGTCAACAGTATTCTAGTCATTTTGATGACTTTTCCATCTGTTTTATTTTCCACGTAGAGCAATTTGGTGGGTTTGTCCAATGAGACATGTCGCATTGACTTCTTATACCATTACCAGACAATAGCGACATTTGACCAGTTTGTTGGAGGCGACTTTGGAAAAACGTTGTGGGAAAATGAGAAATTGCTCTTCACCAGCAATTTCTCCTTTTCCCACAATGTTTTCTGCTCTATCCCAAGTTCATTTTTTCAAATTCATCGCATTTAGAAATGGCGTCTGAAACTCTTTCAGTTAGGGACTCTCTAAACTATTTCTCAACTATTTTGGGTAAAGGGTTAAACAAACAAAAGTTTGATCTGGCCAGGTCTCAAACTTCAGACTCCAGTCTTCCAAGTCATGAATGGGACAATCAATGAACAAGTTAGCATACATTGAAAACAGTGTGTGGAAAAGGACTTGTGTAATGAGTAATGTGAACTCTTTGTACATGTATGTCAAGCAATAACAAAGAAAAAAGGGAGGCAACTTTGCCCATCTTTCCCCCATGAGTAAACCTGCTGTTGATCCCCTTACTCTGACTTTCACGGCATACTATTCTAAGCAGCAGCGTGGATAAAGAAATTGCCCATTCATGAGGAGAATTTCAACGCTTTGGGTGGAGTCGGGTGTGGGGGTCGGGTTTCTGGGGGGAAGTTACTCTGTGCGGATATGAACATATACACTAACAGTCTTGCCAGATTATGGAAAAAGGGTTAGCAATCAGAAACATAATAATCAGTAGAATTACTCAATGAAACACTGTAGGAAAGGGACAATGACTTATTTGATTATCTCCATATAGAAATATTGATCGGACGGGGTCTCGAACAAACGACATTCTGGTTAACGTGGTAAAATCAGAAACATCGTCTGCATACTTCTTTAGAATAGATTGCCTTGAAAGACTGAATCCTAATTACCCTATTTTACTATCATAAAGTACCGATACGTTTCAAAGTATTTTATTCTGTCGCTCGGTTTGTTTTGGACTTAACGCTGATGTCAACAGTATTCTAGTCATTTTGATGACTTTTCCATCCGTTTTATTTTTCCACGTAGAGCAATTTGGTGGGCTTGTCCAATGAGACATGTCGCATTGACTTCTTATACCATTACCAGACAATAACGACATTTGACCAGTTTGTTGGAGGCGACTTTGGAAAAACGTTGTGGGAAAATGAGAAATTGCTCTTCACCAGCAATTTTTCCTTTTCCCACAATGTTTTCTGCTCTATCCCAAGATTATTTTCCAAATTCATCGCATTTAGAAATGGCGTCTGAAACTCTTCCAGTTAGGGACTCTCTAAACTATTTCTCAACTACTTTTGGTAAAGGGTTAAACAAACAAAAAGTTTGATCTGGCCAGGTCTCAAACTTCAGACTCCAGTCTTCCAAGTCATGAATGGGACAATCCAATGAACAAGTTAGCATGCATTGAAAACAGTGTGTGGAAAAGGACTTGTGTAATGAGTAATGTGAACTCTATATACATGTATGTCAAACAATAACAAAGAGAAAAGGGAGACAACTTTGCCCATCTTTCCCCATGAGTAAACTTGCTGTTGATCCCCTTACTCTGACTTTCCCGGCATACTATTCTAAGCAGCAGCGTGGATAAAGAAATTGCCCATTCATAAGGAGGATTTCAATGCTTTGGGTGGAGTGGGGTGTGGGGGTCGGGTTTCTGGGGGGGAAGTTACTCTGTGCGGATATGGACATATACACTAACAGTCTTGCCAGATTATGGGTAAAGGGTTAGCAATCAGAAACATAATAATCGGTAGAATTACGCAATGAAACACTGTAGGAAAAGGGACAATGACTTATTTGATTATCTCCATATGGAAATTTTGATCGGACGGGGTCTCGAACAAACGACATTCTGGTTAACGTGGTAAAATCAGAAACATCGTCTGCATACTTCTTTAGAATAGATTGCCTTGAAAGACTGAATCCCTAATTACCTATTTTACTATCATAAAGTACCGATACGTTTCAAAGTATTTTATTCTGTCGCTCGGTTTGTTTTGGACTTAACGCTGATGTCAACAGTATTCTAGTCATTTGATGACTTTTCCATCTGTTTTATTTTCCACGTAGAGCAATTTGGTGGGTTTGTCCAATGAGACATGTCGCATTGACTTCTTATACCATTACCAAACAATAACGACATTTGACCAGTTTGTTGGAGGCGACTTTGGAAAAACGTTGTGGGAAAATGAGAAATTGCTCTTCACCAGCAATTTCTCCTTTTCCCACAATGTTTTCTGCTCTATCCCAAGATTATTTTTCAAATTCATCGCATTTAGAAATGGCGTCTGAAACTCTTCCAGTTAGGGACTCTCTATACTGTTTCTCAACTATTTTTGGTAAAGGGTTAAACAAACAAAAGTTTGATCTGGCCAGGTCTCAAACTTCAGACTCCAGTCTTCCAAGTCATGAATGGGACAATCCAATGAACAAGTTAGCATACATTGAAAACAGTGTGTGAAAAGGACTTGTGTAATGAGTATTGTGAACTCTTTATACATGTATGTCAAACAATAACAAAGAAAAAAAGGGAGGCAACTTTGCCCATCTTTCCCCCATGAGTAAACTTGCTGTTGATCCCCTTACTCTGACTTTCACGGCATACTATTCTAAGCAGCAGCGTGGATAAAGAAATTGCCCATTCATAAGGAGAATTTCAACGCTTTGGGTGGAGTCGGGTGTGGGGGTCGGGTTTCTGGGGGGAAGTTACTCTGTGCGGATATGAACATATACACTAACAGTCTTGCCAGATTATGGGTAAAGGGTTAGCAATCAGAAACATAATAATCAGTAGAATTACTCAATGAAACACTGTAGGAAAAGGGACAATGACTTATTTGATTATCTCCATATGGAAATATTGATCGGACGGGGTCTCGAGCAAACGACATTCTGGTTAACGTGGTAAAATCAGAAACATCGTCTGCATACTTCTTTAGAATAGATTGCCTTGAGAGACTGAATCCCTAATTACCCTATTTTACTATCATAAAGTACCGATACGTTTCAAAGTATTTTATTCTGTCGCTCGGTTTGTTTTGGACTTAACGCTGATGTCAACAGTATTCTAGTCATTTTGATGACTTTTTCATCTGTTTTATTTTCCACGTAGAGCAATTTGGTGGGTTTGTCCAATGAGACATGTCGCATTGACTTCTTATACCATTACCAGACAATAACGACATTTGACCAGTTTGTTGGAGGCGACTTTGGAAAAACGTTGTGGGAAAATGAGAAATTGCTCTTCACCAGCAATTTCTCCTTTTCCCACAATGTTTTCTGCTCTATCCCAAGTTTATTTTTTCAAATTCATCGCATTTAGAAATGGCGTCTGAAACTCTTCCAGTTAGGGACTCTCTAAACTATTTCTCAACTATTTTTGGTAAAGGGTTAAACAAACAAAAGTTTGATCTGGCCAGGTCTCAAACTTCAGACTCCAGTCTTCCAAGTCATGAATGGGACAATCCAATGAACAAGTTAGCATACATTGAAAACAGTGTGTGGAAAAGGACTTGTGTAATGAGTAATGTGAACTCTTTATACATGTATGTCAAACAATAACAAAGAAAAAAGGGAGGCAACTTTGCCCATCTTTCCCCCATGAGTAAACTTGCTGTTGATCCCCTTACTCTGACTTTCACGGCATACTATTCTAAGCAGCAGCGTGGATAAAGAAATTGCCCATTCATAAGGAGGATTTCAACGCTTTGGGTGGAGTCGGGTGTGGGGGTCGGGTTTCTGGGGGGAAGTTACTCTGTGCGGATATGAACATATACACTAACAGTCTTGCCAGATTATGGGTAAAGGGTTAGCAATCAGAAACATAATATCAGTAGAATTACTCAATGAAACACTGTAGGAAAAGGGACAATGACTTATTTGATTATCTCCATATAGAAATATTGATCGGACGGGGTCTCGAACAAACGACATTCTGGTTAACGTGGTAAAATCAGAAACATCGTCTGCATACTTCTTTAGAATAGATTGCCTTGAAAGACTGAATCCCTAATTACCCTATTTTACTATCATAAAGTACCGATACGTTTCAAAGTATTTTATTCTGTCGCTCGGTTTGTTTTGGACTTAACGCTGATGTCAACAGTATTCTAGTCATTTTGATGACTTTTTCATCTGTTTTATTTTCCACGTAGAGCAATTTGGTGGGTTTGTCCAATGAGACATGTCGCATTGACTTCTTATACCATTACCAAACAATAACGACATTTGACCAGTTTGTTGGAGGCGACTTTGGAAAAACGTTGTGGGAAAATGAGAAATTGCTCTTCACCAGCAATTTCTCCTTTTCCCACAATGTTTTCTGCTCTATCCCAAGATTATTTTTCAAATTCATCGCATTTAGAAATGGCGTCTGAAACTCTTCCAGTTAGGGACTCTCTATACTATTTCTCAACTATTTTTGGTAAAGGGTTAAACAAACAAAAGTTTGATCTGGCCAGGTCTCAAACTTCAGACTCCAGTCTTCCAAGTCATGAATGGGACAATCCAATGAACAAGTTAGCATACATTGAAAACAGTGTGTGGAAAAGGACTTGTGTAATGAGTAATGTGAACTCTTTATACATGTATGTCAAACAATAACAAAGAAAAAAGGGAGACAACTTTGCCCATCTTTCCCCCATGAGTAAACTTGCTGTTGATCCCCTTACTCTGACTTTCACGGCATACTATTCTAAGCAGCAGCGTGGATAAAGAAATTGCCCATTCATAAGGAGAATTTCAACGCTTTGGGTGGAGTCGGGTGTGGGGGTCGGGTTTCTGGGGGGAAGTTACTCTGTGCGGATATGAACATATACACTAACAGTCTTGCCAGATTATGGGTAAAGGGTTAGCAATCAGAAACATAATAATCAGTAGAATTACTCAATGAAACACTGTAGGAAAAGGGACAATGACTTATTTGATTATCTCCATATAGAAATATTGATCGGACGGGGTCTCGAGCAAACGACATTCTGGTTAACGTGGTAAAATCAGAAACATCGTCTGCATACTTCTTTAGAATAGATTGCCTTGAAAGACTGAATCCCTAATTACCCTATTTTACTATCATAAAGTACCGACACGTTTCAAAGTATTTCATTCTGTCGCTCGGTTTGTTTTTGACTTAGCGCTGATGTCAACAGTATTCTAGTCATTTTGATGACTTTTTCATCTGTTTTATTTTCCACGTAGAGCAATTTGGTGGGTTTGTCCAATGAGACATGTCGCATTGACTTCTTATACCATTACCAAACAATAACGACATTTGACCAGTTTGTTGGAGGCGACTTTGGAAAAACGTTGTGGGAAAATGAGAAATTGCTCTTCACCAGCAATTTCTCCTTTTCCCACAATGTTTTCTGCTCTATCCCAAGATTATTTTTCAAATTCATCGCATTTAGAAATGGCGTCTGAAACTCTTCCAGTTGGGGACTCTCTAAACTATTTCTCAACTATTTTTGGTAAAGGGTTAAACAAACAAAAGTTTGATCTGGCCAGGTCTCAAACTTCAGACTCCAGTCTTCCAAGTCATGAATGGGACAATCCAATGAACAAGTTAGCATACATTGAAAACAGTGTGTGGAAAAGGACTTGTGTAATGAGTAATGTGAACTCTTATACATGTATGTCAAACAATAACAAAAGAAAAAGGGAGGCAACTTTGCCCATCTTTCCCCCATGAGTAAACTTGCTGTTGATCCCCTTACTCTGACTTTCACGGCATACTATTCTAAGCAGCAGCGTGGATAAAGAAATTGCCCATTCATAAGGAGGATTTCAACGCTTTGGGTGGAGTCGGGTGTGGGGGTCGGGTTTCTGGGGGGAAGTTACTCTGTGCGGATATGAACATATACACTAACAGTCTTGCCAGATTATGGGTAAAGGGTTAGCAATCAGAAACATAATAATCAGTAGAATTACTCAATGAAACACTGTAGGAAAAGGGACAATGACTTATTTGATTATCTCCATATGGAAATATTGATCGGACGGGGTCTCGAACAAACGACATTCTGGTTAACGTGGTAAAATCAGAAGCATCGTCTGCATACTTCTTTAGAATAGATTGCCTTGAAAGACTGAATCCCTAATTACCCTATTTTACTATCATAAAGTACCGATACGTTTCAAAGTATTTTATTCTGTCGCTCGGTTTGTTTTGGACTTAACGCTGATGTCAACAGTATTCTAGTCATTTTGATGACTTTTCCATCTGTTTTATTTTCCACGTAGAGCAATTTGGTGGGTTTGTCCAATGAGACATGTCGCATTGACTTCTTATACCATTACCAGACAATAACGACATTTGACCAGTTTGTTGGAGGCGACTTTGGAAAAACGTTGTGGGAAAATGAGAAATTGCTCTTCACCAGCAATTTCTCCTTTTCCCACAATGTTTTCTGCTCTATCCCAAGTTTATTTTTCAAATTCATCGCATTTAGAAATGGCGTCTGAAACTCTTCCAGTTAGGGACTCTCTAAACTATTTCTCAACTATTTTTGGTAAAGGGTTAAACAAACAAAAGTTTGATCTGGCCAGGTCTCAAACTTCAGACTCCAGTCTTCCAAGTCATGAATGGGACAATCCAATGAACAAGTTAGCATACATTGAAAACAGTGTGTGGAAAAGGACTTGTGTAATGAGTATTGTGAACTCTTTATACATGTATGTCAAACAATAACAAAGAAAAAGGGAGGCAACTTTGCCCATCTTTCCCCCATGAGTAAACTTGCTGTTGATCCCCTTACTCTGACTTTCACGGCATACTATTCTAAGCAGCAGCGTGGATAAAGAAATTGCCCATTCATAAGGAGGATTTCAACGCTTTGGGTGGAGTCGGGTGTGGGGGTCGGGTTTCTGGGGGGAAGTTACTCTGTGCGGATATGAACATATACACTAACAGTCTTGCCAGATTATGGGTAAAGGGTTAGCAATCAGAAACATAATAATCAGTAGAATTACTCAATGAAACACTGTAGGAAAAGGGACAATGACTTATTTGATTATCTCCATATGGAAATATTGATCGGACGGGGTCTCGAGCAAACGACATTCTGGTTAACGTGGTAAAATCAGAACATCGTCTGCATACTTCTTTAGAATAGATTGCCTTGAAAGACTGAATCCCTAATTACCCTATTTTACTATCATAAAGTACCGATACGTTTCAAAGTATTTTATTCTGTCGCTCGGTTTGTTTTGGACTTAACGCTGATGTCAACAGTATTCTAGTCATTTTGATGACTTTTTCCATCTGTTTTATTTTCCACGTAGAGCAATTTGGTGGGTTTGTCCAATGAGACATGTCGCATTGACTTCTTATACCATTACCAGACAATAACGACATTTGACCAGTTTGTTGGAGGCGACTTTGGAAAAACGTTGTGGGAAAATGAGAAATTGCTCTTCACCAGCAATTTCTCCTTTTCCCACAATGTTTTCTGCTCTATCCCAAGATTATTTTTCAAATTCATCGCATTTAGAAATGGCGTCTGAAACTCTTCCAGTTAGGGACTCTCTATACTATTTCTCAACTATTTTTGGTAAAGGGTTAAACAAACAAAAGTTTGATCTGGCCAGGTCTCAAACTTCAGACTCCAGTCTTCCAAGTCATGAATGGGACAATCCAATGAACAAGTTAGCATACATTGAAAACAGTGTGTGGAAAAGGACTTGTGTAATGAGTAATGTGAACTCTTTATACATGTATGTCAAACAATAACAAAGAAAAAAGGGAGGCAACTTTGCCCATCTTTCCCCCATGAGTAAACTTGCTGTTGATCCCCTTACTCTGACTTTCACGGCATACTATTCTAAGCAGCAGCGTGGATAAAGAAATTGCCCATTCATAAGGAGGATTTCAACGCTTTGGGTGGAGTCGGGTGTGGGGGTCGGGTTTCTGGGGGGAAGTTACTCTGTGCGGATATGAACATATACACTAACAGTCTTGCCAGATTATGGGTAAAGGGTTAGCAATCAGAAACATAATAATCAGTAGAATTACTCAATGAAACACTGTAGGAAAAGGGACAATGACTTATTTGATTATCTCCATATAGAAATATTGATCGGACGGGGTCTCGAACAAACGACATTCTGGTTAACGTGGTAAAATCAGAAACATCGTCTGCATACTTCTTTAGAATAGATTGCCTTGAAAGACTGAATCCCTAATTACCCTATTTTACTATCATAAAGTACCGATACGTTTCAAAGTATTTTATTCTGTCGCTCGGTTTGTTTTGGACTTAACGCTGATGTCAACAGTATTCTAGTCATTTTGATGACTTTTTCATCTGTTTTATTTTCCACGTAGAGCAATTTGGTGGGTTTGTCCAATGAGACATGTCGCATTGACTTCTTATACCATTACCAAACAATAACGACATTTGACCAGTTTGTTGGAGGCGACTTTGGAAAAACGTTGTGGGAAAATGAGAAATTGCTCTTCACCAGCAATTTCTCCTTTTCCCACAATGTTTTCTGCTCTATCCCAAGTTTATTTTTCAAATTCATCGCATTTAGAAATGGCGTCTGAAACTCTTCCAGTTAGGGACTCTCTAAACTATTTCTCAACTATTTTTGGTAAAGGGTTAAACAAACAAAAGTTTGATCTGGCCAGGTCTCAAACTTCAGACTCCAGTCTTCCAAGTCATGAATGGGACAATCCAATGAACAAGTTAGCATACATTGAAAACAGTGTGTGGAAAAGGACTTGTGTAATGAGTAATGTGAACTCTTTATACATGTATGTCAAACAATAACAAAGAAAAAGGGAGGCAACTTTGCCCATCTTTCCCCCATGAGTAAACTTGCTGTTGATCCCCTTACTCTGACTTTCACGGCATACTATTCTAAGCAGCAGCGTGGATAAAGAAATTGCCCATTCATAAGGAGGATTTCAACGCTTTGGGTGGAGTCGGGTGTGGGGGTCGGGTTTCTGGGGGGAAGTTACTCTGTGCGGATATGAACATATACACTAACAGTCTTGCCAGATTATGGGTAAAGGGTTAGCAATCAGAAACATAATAATCAGACTCCAGTCTTCCAAGTCAAACCATGAATCCACACCACCCCAGCCTACCCCCTTCCCCATTTTACTGAAATATTCCTCCTTAATTCTCATTTCATTTAATTTTTCAACAATTATGTATGCTTAATATCTCCATTAGGACCAGTCAATTGGGCATTTAAGGGGGAACAGGTTTATCATTGTCAACATTCCATTGGACCGAACTACACCATGTCAATCAAACAGCATCATACAAAGTAGTTCGGTTATAATCAGACATTCTTAGCAAAAATCAAACGATAATGAATGCACAGCTTCTAGTGATACATTCCAATGAATAAGTTAGCATATGTTCAAATATGGCTTATATTATCATTTCACTCTAATTAATATTACCAAATTACATTTGTTTGAAGGACTATTTTTGGGTACTACGACCCGGAAGTAGTCTGAAAGTACTCTGGAAGTACTTATTTCTAAATTTCCCAAAAACGATAAATATATGCAAAATGGAGAACATTGAAATCAATGTAGTCATCTTCGATACATATGTATTTCGTGAAGAATGTATTATTCATGGGTATATCGTAGACGGCATCACGTCATGATAAACATAAATACCTCCATAAGCTATACCCATATTATGATTCCTATTGATTTTTTCATAATTCTCTATTTCCAAACTTGTGATAACTGACTTGACATCATAGGCAATGCTTAATGAGTCCACCTTTTCCTATTCAAGACATAAACATTCATCAGAAACAGAAAAGAGAAAAAACTTACATAACAGCCACATTTGGCCAGGAGCTTCTTCTCCACTATATAACCTCCATGTTTTGTGAAAAATGAATTACAACGGTGTAATTTTTATTCATGAACACACACACATACACACACATGTGACGCATCTTCTGCAACAATTCGTTTGTAATTACTTTAACTATATAACAATTTCACAAATGCTGTATAATGTCCAGATATAATAATTCCATGTTCACACAAGAATATATGAAAATACATGTATACTAAAACATCTTCATTGCGTACCAATTCAGAAACAAATATGTTAGGCAAGTCTATTCTATAACCGCAATCATAATCATATACATATAAACATACAGTTGTCTGCAAGAGAAAGTAATGCAATTCAAACAGCACGTGCGGGTGACCTGGATAAAGTATAAACTTAATTAGTTACGCTCGCGCTACACGCCTGTCTCAAGAGAAGCCTTATAATATAATAATGGGTTGTCTGCTTTTCAAAAATCGTGAATATCTACTTGATTTTGATGAGGAAAGATACTCAGAGTAGCAAACAGATTAGATCACAGGCAAGCCGCAAATTGAATTGGTGGCTGGCCTGGATCTTACCTGTGCATAAGCATACGGTCGGTTCCAGCACTATAAGCGATATCCTACATAAATTATGGACGCTGAAATATAGTGGAGGTGTCTGTGTGCTCATTTCATTGAACCTTTTGTCAAACAGTGTGCACAGGCTTTTAGAACTGACAGTTTTACTTCTCTAAATAACGCTTGACTAAAAGAAGGAAAGACAGAAATAGTTTTATCCAAGCTTTACGTTATCTTCCAAAATACGATTCCTTTCCATAAAGAACTGTATAGATTCTACGTACTTTCCGTTTTAATTTATTGTGTAGGTTAAAGGCACGAAAACCAAGTGTTGGGACCAAAGTTTGAGAATTCAATGATATACATGTAATGATGTAACAAGGATTGAACCCAGAATTCTTCTTTAAAGGGGAAAGTGTCTATTGATAAAAATATCACAGCTGTGATATCTGATAGTCTCAATAATGATCCGTGAACGAAGCTTTTTTCATCATTTGGACATGTATCGTGCTTCGCTACCGAAGGCGTCAGTCATTGAGTCAAAATAGTCATAGCCTTCGAGACCAGTCATCTGGAATATGATATCTGAATGCTTACTTAGAACCAAAGACTGTGGACCAACGTTAATCGAACTCATATCTCCTAGGTTAGACCTATTCAGACAATACAATAACTCTGCATGTATGTACATGTATACAATTTCCATTAGATGTCAGGCGAGAGTGTCTGCTCAAAATTACTGTAGACCATAAGCTTGTCTTCTCATAACACTGTAGACGATTAGTGTCCGTGTTATAAAATGCCACAATATAATTAATATTGGCCTATGGGTTAAAAAATTGTTAATGCTTAGTTTCATCTATCAGTATAAGAAGTAAAGACTTTTGAAGATACTGGGGTTTATACACAAGACAATAGTAAGTCCTTTTATACACGTGAATCACACATAGTTAAAGTTTTGTTAATGAACCCTGGTATACTTCAAGATCTGTTGGACAACTTTCAATGGCAGTGCTCCTGGTGTATTGCTTTAGAATATTTAAAGCATCGATCCTGATGCATATATTTCAAACGACAAATGCGTGCCCGACGCTACTTAGAGAAAGTAAAAATCATTTCAATATCCTAAAACAAACCTATGTTCACTTACAACGGTTGATTGTCAAAACTAAAAGGAATGTAACACCGTTGAACCATAAATAAAATATGCATGCATTTGTACACTTACTTTTTTTCTTTTCTTTCATTCATCTGTAAGGTATGTGAAGTATTTTCGGATCCCAAATACTTTCTGTAATCACTAATCACTTAACACATAATCGATTCCATTCACTCGAATATTTTATGCACATATTAAGATTTCTTTAATCACGAATCACTAAACACACAATTCCATTCATTTGAACACTCTATGCACACACACAGACATGATTTTTTCTACATCTTTAAACTACGCATTCCGGTGACAGAATTTGGATATCTTTGGGAGACAGTCTCCCAAATGACTTACGGAATGCCGATGTTTCTATCCGGATTGACCAGCCCTTATGAGCAGTTATGTATGTGGTTTTCCTCCATCATTAAGAGTCGGGCATCACAACATAATTGAAATAATGTTGACGCAATGTAAAATCCATATAATTGAATGAACTTTATTATGAATCACTTAACAAATAACTAATTTCCTTATTTTAACGCTTTATTCACACGCTTAAATGATTTCCTCAATCATTTACGAAACAATAAACACATATTTAATTCCATTCAAATGAACACACCTAGAAGCACCGATTTACTTTTTAATATGAACTTTTTAGGTACACTCGTCTACACGCAAAGGGCATGCAACACGTGCTCGAGACCCGAATACACACGTGTACATAAGTAAGGCCACTTCCTTTGTAATTTAGTTTCTCGGACAATTTTAGAAAAAAATGTCGGCTCAGAAGGATAGGAAAATAGAGGAATTATAGCACATATTTCCAAATATTCTGATTTGCATAAGGCCTTTAAAAGGCAACGATGTTTTTGAGTCGGACATTACAACATAACTGAAATAATGTTGACGCGATGTAAAAACCATATAACTGAATAAACTTATTTATTAATCACTTAACATTTGATGAATTCCCTCATTTGAATACTTTATTAACACGCACTAAAGTGATTTCTTCAATCATTTACGAATCACTAAACACATATTTGATTCCATTCATTTGATATGAACTTTTTAGACACACTCGTCCACATGCGAATTCCATGCAACACGTGCTCGGGACCCTAATACACATGTGTATATAAGTAAGGCCACTTCTTTTTTTGTTTTAGTTTCACGGACGAATTTAGAAAAATGTCGGCCCATGAAGATCGGAAAAACGACGAATCATCAACTAAAACATTCCAACCCCGGAAATATGTTTTTAGTATGAAACCTAATCTTAAAATGGCATTTGTTCTGTTTAATCTTTAATTTTATTACTTTACACTTTTTCCGATTTTTCGACTTCAGGAGAGTTGCAACATCATGGGTGGAAAACCTTTCAAAGTGTGTGAGAAAGAATTTCCCCGTCAATTTATAAACTGGCATTCCCAAAGAAGAGCAGACAGGTGCGAATGCGATATGAATGAAAAACAATCTTCTGAAGGGACAGAAAACATTGCGGGAAAAAAGGAGAAATTGCAATTTCTCCTGTTCCAAAAAATGTTGTCCAGAGTCGTCTGCAACAGACTGGTCAAATGTCGTTATTGTTTGGTAATAGGTTGAATGGTAGTAAACATTAGGCCGCGGAAGGTAGCCCCCCCCCCCAGTGCGGGGTATGAAGCTCGGGGTATACCTACGGGCCTGGACCCCAGGCTATGTAGGGCAGTGTCTTCCCCAGACTTTTTAAGCGATGCTGGGCCCCAGCGCCTGACTTTCAAAATTACCATTCCCCCAGTACAGCTCTTTAAATTACTCCCACAGGAAGTATACTTGCTTAGAACTGACATTCTTTGATATCATTTGATTTGATTTAAAACAGTGATTTACGTATCTTAAATTGTACCTAGAAACTTGCCATTTTGAGATGCATATTTAAAGGCACATCAAAGGAGAGGAGTACAAATAAATTACTGAAAAAAATATATCGAGTTCTTTTATTATGTTCATAAAAGTCATGAGAATTAGTTTAGAAATGCGTTGAGACCGTATTAAATAGACTCATTTAAAATAAGTTATTTTGTGCTTGAAATATAGTAGTCTCCAATTCAATCATGTTTATCAACAATCTGTTTGTTTACTTATTCGAAATAACCAATTCTGATTGGTTGGTTCAAACATTTGTGTATCAACTGTCAAGGTCAGGGGTGAAGAATCACACAATTAAACTGGTTAATCTGGGTTAATTCTTGTTGGCTTTCGAGTTTAAGTTGTGCTGATGTTTTTTTTTTGTTGATAACTATTTGAATCTGACCAAAAGTTTACCAATTAATATAGTTTTATATAGCATTTATCTCCTTTCATGTGCCTTTAAAAAGAAGGGAGGGTGTACCCGTTATCATGCCGAACACCCCTCCTCCGACATAAAAACCCCAGCGCTTGAAAAAAAAATCCTATGGAAGACCCTGTAGGGTGTGGGTATTGAGATTGTTTTAGTTTCATTGCGTATTCGGGATCGTAATAAAAACTGTTATGTCTGAAACCGACTTTCCAATCGTTATGGTATCGTTATTACTCAGACAATCAGTTTTGTTTTATCCCTGATATCAGAGACACATATAATGTGTTATTTATGTCTCTGCGGTCGTGGAGCGCAGAGGTCCAGAGGTACTGGTTTACTAAACAACTTAAGGAAAATATTTTTGCAAGTCAAAACTGACAAACATGTACAGTATCTTAAAAGATCATACATTATTGCAATGTGATACGTCATTTGAAGCGCCTCTGAGAGACGTTTCCAATGATGTGTTACTTAGCAAAATTGCTTGGCCCAA
Source organism: Cerastoderma edule (assembly GCA_947846245.1). Taxonomy (NCBI): domain Eukaryota; kingdom Metazoa; phylum Mollusca; class Bivalvia; order Cardiida; family Cardiidae; genus Cerastoderma; species Cerastoderma edule. The sequence goes on from OX401413.1 coordinate 19,453,658, forward strand.
CATTGAAATAAGACTGAATGTTGTTTTTAATTTACATAAAGATTTAGCATAAACTGTTTAGTAAAACGATACCCAGGGGAAGAGCATCGGCTTCTGGATACGTGGGCCATGCGTTGCCTTGCGACCCTTCATTAATCCGCATTGGGAGAGAGTACCGGTTATGTATCCAGGAAGCAGAATCGAGAGTGATTTATCTAAGTTGTACGAACTTGTTTCACAATCGATGTAAAATAAATAAGATAAAACTTAATCAAACTGTTGATATGAATAAACCCCTATGTAGCCTAAATCAGGCATAGATATATTCTGCAGACTTTTCTCTGCTGACCAGCTGACAATCAGATCTCAAAATGCTTTCTAAAAATGTGTCTGCAGCAAGTTCCACTGTTGTTTTCAGTATCTTTTTTCAAAATGGAGAATTATGTAAGGAAAGATTTCTCACTTTATCAGATTGATTCTGTTTGAAACACGTCTGCTGCAAGACCGAAAACGTCTTGCCTCCATAATGTTCGCATTTTTGACAAAACAATGATTTTTGTTTTTTTCCAAACAAGTATCATGCAGGAAGGAGCATTCTGTTTTGAATGACAAACAAACAAACAACACAAAGACAGGTTTTGATGATTCGTATAATTAAGTGATGTTAAAAGTACATTTATACGAAATTATTTCTACGAAAACAATGCTAACATATATTTTAACCAAAAACCTAATTATTAGGGCTTTTGTGTGACCCTTTAACACATTTTTAGATTGAAAGACAGATTTTTAAATGAAATGTTGGACAAAATGAAATATATATCACAGACACTTTTCTAACTAAATCAGTCTTTTGCTATGAAGAAGTATTTTGTCATTTTATTTTGACAAATTGTCGTTATCTGTAAACGTTTCCACCTGGGATAAGAAAAGATCATCATTTGGTAAATTATTGATGGGGAACATGCCTTGTGTACAAATACAGTTCAACACACTTATTAATGCCTTAGCAAACATATTCAATAACCCATCGGAAATCAAACTCTGTGAGGTTGGGTCCATCAGCAGGTAATTCATTTATTGTACAATAGAAAAAGAACTTCTACATGTAATTGGTAAAAAAAACCGAGCCAGCAGTTTAAAGGTTCATGCACTTCCATGTATATGTAGTACATATCGGTAATAGAAAAAAAGAGATGGCTGTATAAGATAAATGTCAAGAGAGAACCACATAACATGATGTTTACTACAATACAAATAAAACACATATAACATACATGATAAATAACTGGCCTAAAAATCTACATATACAAAACACGACTCCAAGAACCACAGGTACCAGTAACACAAAAACAATTGTGTAATGTACCATGACGCATGACGATGATCTACGGTCGGCAACTTACGCAAAAATAGGGAAGACGAAGGAAGTACTCCGGATGAAATGGTATTAGCCAATGGGAATCGATTATCCATAAGAATCCGCGCAGGCGTATAAATATTAAACTATTTCATTATCTGCCATCTTGGATTTTAAGCTCGGGCCCGCTTCGATTCAAAATATGCTGATAATTCATCCTCTGTTTGGTTTTTGGGGACAACATGTCGCTAAGTATTGCCATTTTTCTTACCATTTGTCTTGTGTAGTCGCGTTCACTGCTTTTGCATTACAGAGGCCGTGTTCATGGTATGGCAAATGATTACTGGTTTAGTATCCAGGAAGCAGTCATCGAGAGTGGCTTTGAACAAGCTTTAATTAGCTTCCTTCACAATCGATGTAAAACAAATACGGAGAAATATATCAATTGCGAATCTTTCGCTGAAAGTTTCAGGATTTTCATTTAAACTCGGGGACAAATTCGGCTCTCAAATTGAAGTCATTGATAGCCATCATGTTTTGTTTTCCCATAATTTTGTTTCAACAACAGTAATATGCTCACTTTGGATGACATTGTTGAATTTAAAGTAAACACAAAACGGATAGGTACGGTATTCGGATAAGCTCTTCAACATAACCTTGGTTTGTTTTTGTTTTTCCATAAATTTCCAGGACTCGGTCTAGAGTGTCATAGTTTGTGACGTTCCATGGATGACCTACCAGTACAAGGCAAGGAAATGTGTCTTGCCCATTGGCAACCCACATTGAAATAGATCATGATACATGTGTAATACTAATAGATGGCTGCCTTTGTGGATCAAACCTAGTGTAGCTTAGATTGTCAGTGCAATGTAAGGCCGTCTGTAGTTCTTGATGCTAACCATTACACCAGTGATGATCCTTTTGACTATTAGTAGTTTTCAGGGCTTCTTCAATCAATATTTTACTAAAATGCATACTAGTTTAACAATTATCAGTGTAGCGGGCACATACATTTAACTGCATCAAGATTTACAATGGCAGGTACCAATTTAACAGAATTGGCAGGTAGTCAGATCACCATCACCCATATTTTCATCCTCAATTTCAAATTTATCTTAAGTTTTAAGCTTTACATCAATGGTGAAATATGTAAAATTGTTATTACAACTCTTTGCGTCCTTGCTGATTATTAGCGTCATGGCAGATAGGTTGTTAGTCGGAAATTTCTCTTATTTGCATAAAACATGCCCTGTTTCGACTGTATGCCTCCAGAAATATTTTAGTTTATAGCATTATTCTCTATCGAGAGATTGAAAATGGTTTGGAGAACTAAATCCCATAGAGTCCAATTTTTTATAATCATCTGTAGCCTTATTAATTGATGGGTTTTCAGATATTTCAAAAATGCAGTGCCTGGGTTTTATTAAGATTGTTGTTGGAAGGGTGACTTTCAAAAGTAAGCGGGGGTTTTGGGGACCTCATCAGTAGATTTATGAGTTAAAGGTCATATTTCCCGATAAACAAAATTTTCTTTAATTATGGTTTTTGAATTAGGTTATGGTTTCTTTATGATGGAGGTAATGATTTTTTTCTCATACAAAAGCGAAAAATGTTGTTTTTGACTACTTTTATTCACCTTTATCGATTTTTGTGAATGACTTATCTCCCTTGTTGTGACGTCATTTGTGCTTCAAAGTCATATGAACTATGAGTAAGAAGAATCTAGTTCTCAGTAACGACGGTGTTTTTGCACAAATTTCGGATATTTTAAGTGTTCAATTGCGTTGTGGGAAACGTAAATTGGATATTGAATATGGTATTTTGACAGGTCTTCTGGTGTTATTCTGCTTTTGGTCGCAATAATGCGAGTTTGTCCCGTTTTCCGACGAACATAAAAGCTGCAAAAAGTTTCGATAAGTAAACTGGACCGTGTTTACTTTACAAATAAGCAAAAGATATATTCCCCAAACAAGAACAGTAGGCTGTGTTACTTTCACTTCGAAGACGGCAAGTTTACACATTGTTAGGCGTTTCTCGAGAATTGATTTTATTGATCTTTAAATGATCGGACTCAATTCAAAGTAATTTACATGTATACAGGTGAAGACGCTTCAAATTCATTACCCAATGTACCAAGTTGCTAATGATAATTTAAGCCTGAAGTCCTTTTGTTACGCTGTTTCCCACATGATCTCAGGTAAAGGAACATATTTTTCAAAATTAACGTTGTGGTGAACTAATGTTTGTGATTAAAACAATTCCTGATTGTTAGTTTGGGGTGTTAGAGCCTCGCGTAGTCTTGCTAGATCTTTATATAGAATTTGCACTGTGTAAATGTAGTTAAATTTAAGAAAAGGATAAATCACGTTGAAAGTTAATTTCCTTGAATGACTCTCTTACTCGCCAAGCTAGTTTTGTTTGGAACAGATTAACTATGCTACATACTTAGTTTGGAATACTTAATTAGGCTGATTTACGATTAAAAATTCAAAGAGTTGCAAGAATATGTTAATTTCATCCAACACCATAAGTTATTGTCTTGCCATGTCTTTGGGTTTTAAACGCTTAAATGCATCTTGTTCTTATTTGCAAAACTTGTTTTATGTTTTAACATAATCATAGAAACGTTGCCATTGTACATAAATGAGACAAAATGAAAAATGTACGTTGATTGCTATGTTAACAAACCGATTAAAACAAGCAAGTTTCTTTTATCTGCCGTTGTTTTTGAATCAAAATTCAAAATAATGAATATTTGATATCCGCAAACTGTCTCTGAACTCATCAAGGCAAATGATAATGGGTTCGATCTTAACTTAAGCACCTGCTTTTCGGAATTATTTAAATCACACACCTCATTTTTTTGCCATTGGTAATATTGGTTTAAATGACGTATGCCACACTGAAATGCAGGTGTTCAAACATGACTATTACAAATTTATATTGATAATTTAGTAATAAGATCACAAAATATATAATTTACACATTTGAACATAATCTCTTTGTTTACAATTTAATTGATTATTGTCAGTTTACCTCACATACAAAGGGTCAATCAACATACATCGGACATTACAAGGATTAAGGGTCGTGATGCAAATTAACACCAATCTGCCACATTTGCACGGTATGTTTCAAGTCTCAAGCCCTTTATTGTTTAGGCGAACGATAGCCTCTGGGGTTAATCTCTTAAATATCTCTGTTGTTCATTAACAGGTCTGACACGTTCTGCTATTCCAGACATGAAATAACAAGCGGCAAATCTCACACTTTCAATGCGCGGCAATTAAATTTATCTAAAAAATCCATTGTTAAGATATAACCAATTAAGACCAAACTCTCACAGGATGTTTGGATTGATAAGGTGTCAGTGCATATTTATCTCTCAATGTGACTTACGTCTGATACTTTGTCGTTATGATATTCAAAGAAGTGAACATGTTGTCTTTTCTATTAGAATAGTTTGACACTTCAATAAGTATATGATAATCAGTATTCACCAAAACGGTATTAACTCTATGTTTTCAACAAAAAAACGTTTTAACATCAAAATCTAGTTTTGTCAAATTGATATTTAAATTCCAAAATCATAAAAAAATAAATTCAAATATGTTTATATAAGGTTGTTTGTAAAATAAACTATGACGATTTTTTTGTTTTAGCTGTTAATTATCAAACCTGTCCGAAAATTAAATGCTCAATATGTCAAGGCTACTTACACGAGAGAAAACGAACATAAATGTAAAGTGAAAATCAAGAACAATTCTTAAGTCAAAACAGTTGATCTAGTAAGACGACATCGGAATCAATTTCGAAATCATAGACCTTTTACTGGGGGTGGAGTTACTGGAAAGTTGCCGGATGATTTTAACAAATACTCTTGAATGTGCCAGTGTTTAGTTTTGAAATTTGGATGTGTGGTGAAAATCTGAGTTAAAGGATAACCTTCGTATTACAAGTAAGTTGATATGTGGTGAAAATCTGAGTTAAAGGATAACCTTCGTATCACAAGTAATTTGGGTTATAATACGGTTTGTTTGTTCGCAATTTATGATCTTCTCCCGTTTCATTTCATGTATTGATAAGACAATGCAGGGTGAATTCGACAGTTAATAGTTATACGATGTACGGTTTTAAGACAATTCGTTTATTCAGATCTATGTCTTTGTTTACTACTCAATTAAAACCTTAATGCTAATACACGATCATTTACGAAAAAGTACTCGTGGTTTTTTTTTCAACAAATATTAATAAAAATAGGTGTTTTCACAAATATCGTCAAAATTTCAAGCCGATTCGTACATATGAAAACATTTACAAATCCTTTCAAATTTACACGTTACGTCACTTACTTTTTTTTTTAGAAGAATATTCTTATAATATGAAACATATTCAATAAAGAAAATGAACTGTCAATCCAAACATTGACTAAAGGATTGCTATTTCGAGGAAAATCGTCCCAATTTCAAGCCGTTCCTTTCATATGAACGCATTGACATATCCTTGTAAATTCACGCGTTAAGTCACTAATTTATTTTATTCAAATGGATATTCTTATAAAATGAAAAATATCCAGTATAGAAAATTCACTGTCAATCCAAACAATGACTAAAGAATCATTTATTTCAAGGAAATCGTCCAAATTTCAAGCCGTTCCTTTCATATGAACAGGTTTACGCAATGACAAATCCATGCAAATTCACGGGTTAAGTTATTAATTTATCTTTTTTCAAATTGATATTCTTATAAAATGAATCATATTCAATAAAGAAAATGCGCTGTCAATCCAAACAATGACTCTAGGATCGTTTATTTGAAGAAAAACACCAATTCTAACCAGCGATCGCTCTTCACGCCCTTTACATGGCGCATTCAGTGGATCACGAGTGACGTCACAGCAAAGGGAAGTAAGTCATACGAACTTTTATTAATCGGTGCGCTATGATGGTGATTTATGACGTAATGGGTTATGCTAAAATGTTGCAAATAATTTCAATGTGATTCTTTTACTTCATATTTTAATTTTATGAAATAAACCCAACCTGTACATATGACCTTTAAGTCGCCAGTGAAAATCCAGGCCCTCAGCTCTAAATGAAACCTCTGGCAGTGTAAGAGAAAAAAAATACTTTCAAGAAAAAATCACTAACTGTAGGGCTTTTCGCATTACATAATGGGCCTATAAAAAGCACCTTCCCAATTGGAAATTTCTTTAAAATCATGCTGTTTTCCCTAAAATTCAATGTCACTCCAGCTATTTGCATTCCCAATTTAGCCATTTCATCGATATAATTTCCCCAAATCAACAGGCCAGGCCACTTCCAAATTCATGGAAAAGAGGCCCTGAACTGAAATCACCTCCCAGTTCCTCTCCTGAAGGTCTCCCTCCAAGGCCTTAGGGAGAGACTTGATGATAAAGTAATCCATTGACTCGAACTGTTTCATAACAACTGCTGTAACCACGACGTCGACTAAGATGGTCTAAAAAGATGAGAAGGGACACAGCAAAAACTCTACTCCTAGTGCAAAAAGACTTCAAAAATTAACTGTCCATAATGGCACAAAGCTGTGATAAGCTCCCGCGCAGAATTACATTATATACATGAGTGTTTTTCTGTTGACCAATCAAATTGCTGTTGTTATTCTATTTAACTAATTTTACCAAGTCTCACAAATTCACACCAATTCTAGAAGTGAGTTTCAGACATAGCTACATCATCAAAATACCACTTGAGGTAAAATTATGTACTGTCTCAGCGGGGACCTTCCTACTGTGCCAAACATGGAGAAATGAAAGGATATGAAATTGACCCCACTACTGATGTGACTTGAACCAACGACCTTTGTGTCACTTTATATGATTGTTGTATCTTGTTTTCTTCTGTATATTTCTCTGATATATCAGAGAAATATTGCCATAATTGGCACTAAATCTAGTGTGGTTTAAGTGAGGGTTTTATTGTTCAGGGGTCCCAGGTTTGAGACTTTCAGTTCAGGACATTTTAGAGTCTCAGCCTTGTGCTGGTTGATCCTAGGAAAACTGTAATTTAACTGAAAAATTGTTGACACTATTTTAAACCATATACCAAAACAAACTTGATTTACAAAATAACTCACAGACTTTACACTTCCACCTGTTTAACTTAAATAGACTGAATATTTTATAGATATTTGCTATTAACCTTAATGAAGGAAAGAAAGAAAAACACAACAAATGGGGGATGAAGTTGGTCCATCTTGAGCCCACTTTATCATCCAATCTTCTAATTTAGTTAACAAAGTAGATACTCCTTATTTTGTGCTACTTTTAAAATCCCGAGCACTACATCAAGTTTAATCTGCAGTTTTTAACAAGCTTACAACTATAGCAATGTAGCAGTTCACTTTTTCACACCCGCACAGTAATGTATTTTATAATAGGCGTGATGGACTCTTACATTGAAAAGACAAGGCTGCTTAGTATGGATCAACATTAGAATACATTCCAAAACTTTCTATAGCTTGACACCAACACTACCTGAGATGTCAAATATAAATGACAAAATATTCAAGATTGATAAGCTCTTAAATCGTCCTGCTTTTCTTTTTTCCGTTTATTATTTAAGCAAAAGTAATGCTTAAAGATTACATCAGTAGAATCCATAGCTTTTATGGTAAATCCATATTGACTGTTTTAGCTATTGTCTATCTGACTTTATTTTTGTTTTGTTAAACATTTTTATACCATTTATGCAATCTGAGTATGACATCCATTAGTGCAGCATACATGTAGTCTTTGGAGGAGCCAAGATTTGTAAGGTATATTTTTTCCCTTTATTAACCAATTCCTTCATCTAGAATACTTCCATAATTGCTTCATATTATTATAAGCAGCAGCAGACGACATTGATTTTGTAATGTATGATAAAAAAAGAACTGCTCAATTATAACCCTATCTTGTCATGATGATCTGGCAATAGTAGGTTACACATATTGCTTTTTCTTTTACAACTATGTGTTACTGCTAGTGCTATTTGAGAAATATTAAAACTTCCTTTATTATGTAAACAGGGTCTTTTCCATGATTTGCAAATAGGTCTAGGTTGTTTAGTTGTCAGAATTAATTTTGATTGAGTGATGGTTTAATTTCAGATCTTCATTAAACAAGGTGGTTTGTTTTCCATCAATGCCCTTGACCAACAAGAAAAGAAAATGGAAACATCGATATTGGGTGCTCGTACGGACAGCCGTACAGACATAAGACAACGATTCAACTTTAGTTTACAAACAATTTTTCGTAAATTTACAGGTGGTGTAATAACGTACATAACGTTCTTTCAAGTCAACATATCTTGAACAACTGAGTAGATTGGAAATAAAATACATATCCCTAAATCATTTAAGGAAAATCCCGTGTTTTTCCAATTGTTCATTCTTTCAACTTAAATCAAAGAGAGACAGACATACGGACATACATGTACATGTATATGAATCTACATTTTCTCTATTCCTTTATACATTGGCTTCAATTTAGGCCAACCCAACGGTTGAAGTGATTTTTTTGAATTATTTTTAATATCATTAATACTTCTAGGACCGCCAACAGGTAATTTCGGGTAAGCTTGGTCCAGATCAGGCAGGGGTCGGAAGTTCGCCTTGAAATAAGTTATAACTTCAAATGGAAATATTTCCAACAAAATGTTTTCAAGCCTGTGAAGTGGGCAATAGAATAAAAAAAAAGTATGATAATGGGTTTTGTGTTTGAATGATTTTACGGTTGCTCGAAAACTGGTACAATTTGACTAATTTCCGACTGCACTTATGAGGAAGTGTTGCACTGCGTATTTAAAGGGAGTACGGACAGACAAAAAGACACGACATTAGAAATAAACTAATACATCGTAAAAGCGAATAAGTCCCAATCCATGGGTAAAATTCAAGACAACTTTCGGACTTTAAATAGGTAAATTGATTTTTTTTATTTTTTTTATAAACCGATTTCTAGAATTCCGGAAATATTTCGGTTGCGGACCATGGGTTGGATGTTCGCCTGGCAATGTGTTTAACTTTTCGATGGAAATGTTTCAAACATATTCATTCTTTAGATCAGGAAATGGACCATTAGAATCTGAAAAGATAGTCGCAAAACTTGAATGGTGCCTGATTTTATGACCGTTGAAAAACAGGTGAAAATGGTTTTCTAATGTTATAATAACTCAACAAATGTAACATAACTAAAACTGTCTTTTTAATGTAATTTGCTTTAAGTACTGGTTCTTACATTCTTCTAACGGTAACAAAGCAAACCCGGCGAAAAACGTTTATTTCAGAAAGTTTAAAATTGAAAGTTCGTTTGAAAAACAAGTTCCCTCAGTTTTGGCAAACAGGCGAAAATAGAAAATGGTCTCTTAAGGCAAGATCTTTACTTACAGGCTTAGAAACCGTCTCTATTACGTTCCTGGCCTTACTAGGCAAGTTTTAAAACATTATACAAGTTTCTATGATTTCATCTTTGTTCCAAATTCTCGGTACCTTAATTGAGTTATTACAATAGGGTAAAATGGTACATCTAGGTACCCATGTAACTAACAATGTCTATGTTTTTCTTTCTTTGTTTTTATCGCATATTTTCTAGGGTGGGGTTAAAGGTCATACCTAAGGTAAAAAAAATGAACACTTGGATATTCAAAAAGGTATCAGCAAATTAATAGAAGGCTTTGCATATGTCAGTACATCCTGAAATGGCCCTTAATGGCTAAACAGTGTTTTGTATATATTTAACTTATTGTCGTCCATTTATCTGTCTGTTTGTACACATGTTTGTAAGTAGAAGGTATAGCCGAAATATATAAGCTATAAAAATCTTAGTCCGATTGTCCATAAACCTTCCATACGTGGTCTCGCACATCAAAGTGTGGTTATATTGACCAAAGTTTAGAATCTTCTTGTAAAAAGCATCAGCGTGGCCTTGTGGTTAGAGTACAGAACTTGAAATCACATGGCCCCTCTCCGCGTGGGTTCAAATCCTGAGAAAGGATATGGATTTTCATGAGAGGCAGTCTACCGACTGACTTACGGAATGCCGATGGTTCTACCCGCCTTGACCAGCCCTTGTGGGCAATTGCGTATGGGGTCTTCCACCATTATTAAGAGCCGGGCATCGCTACATAACTGGAATAATGTTGATGTGATGTAAAACCCATATTAAAAATGTTTTTGGACAAGTTCTATGGGAGTATGAGGCACACATTTTCCCACAAATTGTATACATATTGATTAATCAACATTAGTACGATAGTAATCAATGCCAGTAAAGGCCATCATAGTATGTCTTTTCGTTAAACTCTGGGTCCGTGACCATCTAGCGAGAAAAATCTTGGATTCTGGTACGGATAGATGTACGGACAATTGTCTTGACATAATATTAAAAGTACCTTTATCCAAAGCAATGTGTACCTACAAAGCCTATTTTATATTAGAAACTAGTACAGAGTATATTATTGAGTATTTTCGAAATCTCGAAAGCATTTTTTGTTCTTCCAGATTTTTGTAGCCGTGTAGACCCAGCGCTTTGTTTTCTCGACTCAGGGAATTGTTGAACCAGGGTATGAAATGGTAGACCTATAACAATGGTACCTAGCTCGTTAATACTTGGGAATCTAGAACTGGGGTTTATCGGCCTGGCACTAGGGTATGTCTAACAAGTACTGTTGATTGTAGTCCAGGTTGGGTTCGAGACCCGGTGACGATAATTGTGTTTTTTCATGAGAGGTAGTCTCATGTATGCCGATGGTTCTACTCGGCTTGACCAGCCCTTGTTGGTAACCAAGTTAAGGGGTATTCTATTCGGCTTGACCAGCCCTTGTTGGTAACCAAGTTAAGGGGTATTCTATTCGGCTTGACCAGCCCTCGTTGGTAACCAAGTTAAGGGGTATTCTATTCGGCTTGACCAGCCCTTGTTGGTAACCAAGTTAAGGGGTATTCCTCTATCATTTATGAGTCGGACATCGCAAAATAACTGAACTACTGTTGGTCTGATGTAAAGCCCTAATAATAGAGTAGGGGCTTGCAGACCTACGGAAATGTTTGTAAACCTAGCACCGAGGTTGGTAGGCCTACAATTGTGGTTTGTAAACTCAGCACTGAAATCTAAATACCAGCACCAGGGTAAACAGGGGTCCTGCATGGCCCAGTGGTGAACTCAGAACACATGGCCCCCGGTTTGAGCCCCTACAAAGACCTCTGGTTTCGTGGGGGTGGCCTTTGGCAAGTCATTTCAGAGCCCTTTCGAACTCATTCACCCTGGAAAGCCGTTACAAAACAGAAACATGTTGGTACACCACTGACGAAGAGAACATGCATGGGACCTGTGTCAGAAACCTACTAAAACTAGACCCAGAAAGATGTATGCGGACCTAGTACAGAGGCTCTTTGTACACGTAACGCCAGATTTCTTCCAACTAACACCTGGATAAATAGACCAAACACTAGCGTTCAAGGATATTGCCATAGTAATAAGTCTGTCCAGTTTGTTAAGGGACCATGGTCATTTGACCTGTAACAGGGGTTGATAGACATAGTTTTAAAACAATTGTTTGTCGATAAAAGCAAATACTTTCTTTGAATCAAAATGCTTTATTTATTGAACTAAATCATACAAATTAAACAAAATCACACCAGAAATAAACAATACATTACTCTAAGTAATAGAGAGCAGATAGATAGCACATGTTTGGTTATACTGACCAACATACTACAAACTTATAAATAAGGAAAATAGCATGAATTCAAAACCAATTCAACATATGTGAAACACTGATTTGACTAAATAACCAGAAATATCTTCAAATGAGTGATGAACTTAATTGAACTCTTATTAGGCGAGGTTAATTTAATAGAGTTTTTTGTCTTTGGTCCAACATCTGTGCATCAACTTTGAGGATGGATCGTCACAGGCCTTACTCCAAGTTGTATGGCAATAATCCATGCTGAAAAGAAACATACATTAAGTTCAATAGAAAATCCTTAAAAATAAATAAAGGAGGAAGAGAGAAAGAGAGAATACCGATGAGGGGAAGAGAGAGAGGAAGAGAGAATACCGATGAGGGGAAGAGAGAGAGGAAGACAGATATTGATAGACAACATGCAGAGAGAATTGAGGGATAGAGAATAAGAAAGCAAAGTAGATTGACAGAACTAGAGACATTGAGAAAGAGAGAGTAAGTGAGACAGAGGAGAATGATAGTGAAAGACAGTGAATGAGAGCGAGAGAGATTGAATGTACCAGGGGCAAATAGCAAGGGAGAGAAAGACAAAAGGAGAGAAAGAGAAAGAGAGAGAGAGAGAGAGAGATAAAGAGAAGAGAAATTGAAGAGAGACATATATGAAGGCAGTCAACTAAAATAGATAGAGACAGACAAGGAAAAAGCAAAGAGAGAGAGAGAGAGAGAGAGAGAGAGAGAGAGAGAGAGAGAGAGAGAGAGAGAGAGAGAGAGAGGAGAGAGAGAGAGAGAGAGAGAGAGAGAGAGAGAGAGAGAGAGAGAGAGAGAGAGAGAGAGAGAGAGAGAGAGAGAGAGAGAGAGAGAGAGAGAGGGAGATAGAGAGAGAGAGAGAGAGAGAGAGAGAGAGAGAGAGAGAGAGAGAGAGAGAGAGAGAGAGAGAGAGAGAGAGAGAGAGAGAGAGAGAAAGAGAGAGAGGAGAGTGAGAGAGAGAGAGAGAGAGAGAGAGAGAGAGAGAGAGAGGGGGGAGAGATTGAGAGGGAGAGAGATTGAGAGAGAGAGAGAGAGAGACAGAGAGAGAGAGAGAGAGAGAGAGAGAGAGAGAGAGAGAGAGAGAGAGAGAGAGAGAGAGAGAGAGAGAGAGAGAGGAGAGAGAGAGAGAGAGAGAGAGAGAGAGAGAGAGAGAGAGAGAGAGAGAGAGAGAGAGAGAGAGAGAGAGAGAGAGAGAGAGAGAGAGAGAGAGAGAGAGAGAGAGAGAGAGAGAGAGAGAGAGAGAGAGAGAGAGAGAGAGAGAGAGAGAGAGAGAGAGAGAGAGAGAGAGAGAGAGAGAGAGAGAGAGAGAGAGAGAGAGAGAGAGAGAGAGAGAGAAAGAAAGAGACAGACAGAGAGAGAGAGAGAGAGAGAGAGAGAGAGAGAGAGAGAGAGAGAGAGAGAGAGAGAGAGAGAGAGAGAGAGAGAGAGAGAGAGATTGTGAGAGAGAGAGATTGTAAGAGAGAGATTGAGAGAGAGAGAGGTTGAGAGAGAGATTGAGAGAATGAGAGAGAGAAAGAGAGAGAGATTGAGAGAGAGAGAGAGAGAGAGTGGGGGGGGTCATCAAAATTACCTTGGTCAGCAAACACTGGTCAGCTTTTTAGATCAACCAATCTATTGCTGTCCGACCAACACACAAAACAAAAAACATTTATCAAAAATAATTGTGCTTATATGTTTAAAATAAAAGGTTAAGCGCTTGATTTGCATTAAACTTACATTAATATTAATTCAATTCTGATTGAATACTGATAGAAAAATTCTTCTGACTGACTGCTTCCATGTCAAGAAATTGCTGGAAACCCTGTGGACCATTCAACACGTTTCTTATTTAACCATGGATTTAGAACAATGTGACAAAATTCATACTCCTTTAATTTCATTTGAATATATATAGATCTATATATATATAAAATCTAGATGAATTTGAGAAAAAAAATGTGAAAAGCTTATATTTGAAAATGACCACAACTCACATAGAGTGACATAATACTCTAAAGGTTGAAACAACTAATATATTTAACAATGGAAAAAAAAACCATGCAACAATATACTTTTAGAAAAAAAAAATATATATAAACATTAACATAGCATTTATTCAAGATTTTCAATTTGTGCAAAGCAAGGTTAAGAACAATTGCTCCTTTTTGAACATGTCAAATTTTCTTAAATACAAAATAATAATTAAAGAAAGGATAAAAATAAAACTTGACAAATTAATTTTTTATTTCCAAAGGCATTTGATTTTTGTGGAACCAGCTTCTTCTTTTGCATTGTTTTGGTAAATGGGAGCTGTATCGCTTATCAGTTCTTATCAGTCAGTCATTGGGGGTCATCAAAATTACCCTGGTCAGCAAAATACTGGTCAGCATTTTATACCCTCTGGTCAGTTGGTCAGCGGTCAGCAGTCAGCTGGTCAACAGAGAAAAGTCAACAGAATATACCTACCCTACCTGTATGCCCCTGGTCCGTTAGCATTGGGTCCAGGATCCGTACGTTTACCCACCCACACAAGTGCTAATCCGAATGATACAGACGTCAATATTTCATTCCAGAGTTGTAACAAAGTTACAGATTGGATCATCCAAGTAACACTAGTGCGGGTATATACGCACTACCATGAGTCCCGGTCCCGACTAGTTTACGCACGGGCCATGACGCCAGGCTTGTATACATACACACGTGCCAGGAAGCCAGGCTTGTATACATACGCACGGGCCAGGACGCCAGGCTTGTATACATATACACGGGCCAGGACGCCAGGCTTGTATACATAAACACGGGCCAGGACGCCAGGCTTGTATATGCACGGGCCAGGACTCAAGGCTTGTATACATACACACGGGCCAGGACGCCAGGCTTGTATACATACACACGGGCCAGAACGCCAGGCTTGTATACATACACACGACCCAGGACGCCAGGCTTGTATACATACACACGACCCAGGACGCCAGGCTTGTATATGTACGGGCCAGTACACCAGGCTTGTATACAAACACACGGGTCAGGACGCCAGGCTTGTATACGCACGGGCCAGGACGCCAGGCTTGTATACATATACATGGGCCAGGACGCCAGGCTTGTATACGCAAGGGCCAGGACGCCAGGCTTGTTTACGCACGGGCCAGGACGCCAGGCTTGTATACATACACACGGGCCAGGACGCCAGGCTTGTATACGCACGGGCCAGAACATCTGGCTTGTATATATAAACACGGGCCAGGACGCCAGGCTAAAATACGGACGGGCTTAGACCTAAGGCTACTGGACTGGCGCATTCAGCTAAGTTTATTTGAAAAGCTGTTAGATGTTGGACAATTGTATTTGTGGACTTCCCTACTTTACTCACCTATCTTGCCAACTGATCTTCTTATACTAATGTCCAAAAAGCCGGACCAAAAGCTCTGAAATACGCCTTCCCTTCTTTTGTCTAACTATCATTAAGTATCATCTGTAGTACAAATAGAGAATTATGTTTAAGTAAGTTTTCAAAACGGAACGGCCAAATCTAAATATGAGAACTTGTGGCCAGACCCTTTTACCATTACTTGTATAGTTTGTGTTTGTTCATTATAAAAAATTGGCGATAAAATATGTTTTAAAGTATGAAGGAAAATGATGTTTTAAATTTTGATATTCAAATGAGACAAAGATACTGCTGAAAAGCCCCCTTTTCCGTACAATTCAAAGTTGCACGACACAAAATTCTATATAATACCCCAAATAAATGTACCATATACTATATAAGAGGTAAGCCATACAGCAGGCAGTCCGGTAAATCACTCCAAAGTCCCCTAAAATCATCAGAACCCCAAAGGCTTTGATTACTTCGCGTTCAAAAATGATTATTCTTTTCAAAAACCCTTATTATTTCATCAAAATCATTTAATGCCATCGAAAACAGCAAAAAGTATCACAAAATTCAGTGCTCACGCCGTTCGTAACGGTCACAGAGAGTAGCCTTGGGTCCTGGCCAATGCATACAGGTCCCGCATTAGGCATTAGCCCTACTGCGGGGTATACTGACGTACGGGGCAGGTCCCAGACTTTGATGACCGTCGTTAAAGACGTGGGTCTATTATCTGTGTGACGCACACGTACAGTCCAGTCGTACGACCAATTTATTCATAAACATAGACGTAAAGTTACACACTTTGTGAGAAAGGCCCCGTGAGCATTAACATAGCCCTGTGTTAACCCTTTCCCAAACACATTTTCGACTGTCCCAAATTGAAAGAGTTTGCAGACGACATTTCAAAATGCGATGAAATTGGAAAATAATCTTCTGATAGGGCACAAAACATTGTGGGAAAAGGACGAATTGCTCGTCACGAGCAATTTCTCCTTTCCCACAATGTTTTATAAAGTCGTCTGCAACAAAGTGGTCAAATGTCGTTATTGTTTGGGAAAGGGTTAAATACAGGAAGTGAATGCAACATCTGCAACATGGCTTCAAGGTAGTTCTAAGTCAAATCAAGGAAGTCGATAAAAACACACTTTAAGTGGTTAGACACGGAACTTACTACAAGTTGCTCCTTCAAACGAATTCGTAGCATCTTCTCTGTTTACCACATACTTGATAAATCGGTCTAAAATGAATATACATGTACATCCTGGTACAGTTTACAAAGACTGGTGCTGAACGGGTTTGCTTTAAGACAATTAGAGAAAAGAAAATATTTTTTATTCTCATTTTCCAGTGTCTGTATACACCGCCATGATAAAATTAGACCTTCACGTCGGTGGTAGAGACATTCGGAGATGAATGAGTATATATATGAATCTATCCTTTATTGCAACAAAGGTTTTTCCCATTTACCTTTTCATTAATCTAATACCTTAATATATTAGAATTCCAAGCCATAGATCTATATTTTCCCTACCACTCTACATGTAACTTTGGCCTTTAATTTGAACTGTTATATACCTCTTGCTGTACATATTGTACCTGGGAGATTAAAGAAGTGTTCTGTTCTGCTCTGTTCACTTCCTAAAGTACAAATTGCGTTTTCTGGGTTATCATGCCCTGCCTTTCCTGGCTCATTAGGTCGGTGTATTATGTGAAGATCAAATGACAGTCTTTACGGCATTCTGGATTTCGGTATTACGTTGAAACACATCTCCTATAAATGACTGAAGAAAACGTGACGAAAGAATAATTGTTAATTCGTTTCAGACATTATCTATTTTACCCAATCCCCTACTTGGTGTTTGACGACTGTACATGCTCAAGGTGATTCCAGTGTGGAATATATAAAATAAAATGTCGTTGAAACAATCAAGTTTTTTTATTGTTCGTTTAACAATTAAAAGTAGCCATTGAAAGCATAGTTAGTTATGGTAGCGTAAATTCATCCAAGGATATGATGCAGTTTATATGCGTTAGATCTCGAAAGCGATGCCACGCATTTAGATTTAGATAATTGTCAATTCACTGCACTTAAAATAATTAATACGTCCCAATTTTGCTTCAAATGGCTATTCTTCTATATACAACAGTACAGTCGTCGTGCGATTTTACAGAAATTAATTTTTAAGTTCCAAATGTCCTCACGTCTGTGAACAAGGATCTTTAAGTACTTTCCAACTTTTCAGACAATGTCAAAGAGGGTGATCCTGGCACTCACTCACTCACTCTGCCTTGGTGTTTTTTTTCGTGTGTGTGAGTTAGGCGGCACTACATACAAGTTGTGTCAAACTTGTATGAAGCGATCACACTTAACCCTTTCCCAAACATTAACGACATTCGACGACTTGTTGCATACGACTTTGGAAAACCTTGTTGGAAAAGAAGAAATTGCTCGTAACGAGCAATTTTTCCTTTTTCCACAAGGTTTTCTATTCTTTCTGAAGAATATTGTTCAATTTCATCACATTTTGAAATGTCATCTGCAAACTCTTTCAATTTGGGACAGTCGAAAATGTGTTGTTTGGGAAAGGGTTAAAACGACGTAATAGGGTACCTTATAAACATCAGACTAACACCAACACCGAGGAAAATGGGTTTTATCCATTCTGTTTAGCTTACCAAATCAACATTATTTGATGTTAAGTATGGGCTCGGTCCAAAACGACATAAAACCATCGAAAATAAATTATCATTTTGAAGTTAAAAAAACAACAACAGCATTGCATGATATATTGCGTAAACACCAAACAGACGAAATAAAAAACTGTTCCTCACCAGCACGTCGATGCTCGAGACTGAGCCCTGCATTTGATCATGAATAAGAAGATGAAGACGAGAAGAAGAGTAATTCTTTTGTCTATTATATGAATTTCTTTAAACTTTTTCTACATAGACAAGAAATAAGCTGTTATGGAGTTATGGCCAAAATCGGGAAGATCTATGGATGGGGCCAGACACCCCTTTATTTCAATGATAGATAGATATAAAGTGTAAGATGCTGAACCTAGTATACAAAAAAGGGGAAAAAATGACGAAAGAAAACTTCCTGCACGACGAGACACTTTTGTCAACCTGTCATGACGTTTTAATCAAGAGAGCGGTTGTGAAGATTTCTTTTCGACGGTAAATGAATATATTTCAATGATAATTATATGCAAAGGTCAGACACAAATTCTTTGCATGAAACCAGTCCTATAAGAAACCACGTCGTTTACAGTCATATTTCTTTCTCTGGGCAATGTTGTCTTACTCGTTTTCATAAGTATTGCATTTTATTTATGCACCAACACGCATGGTATCTTGCCATTATCATGGTTTGCCATTGATTAACCTCTTTTTTTAACAACATACTGAGAAGATATCCCATGATAAAAAAAAACATGACATCATATTAAGTAAGCATCTAGAACAGTATCTTGGTCATGTTTTGTAGCAATCGAATGCAAACCAGGTTTCAATTTCTCTTGGTTGTGTGTTGATATGTGATGTCAGACCTTAATTTTTCTAAACCTTTGTTTCAACTTTACTTCGTTATGTGCTGTTTGATCTTAAACCTCCTGTAACTTGGTATCATTTTGTCTTGGTAATGCAGTGTTCGACCTTAAACCTTCTGTAACTTGGTATCATTTTGTCTTGGTAATGCACTGTTTGGTCTTAAACCTTCTGTAACTTGGTATCATTTTGTCTTGGTAATGCACTGTTTGACCTTAAACCTTCTGTAACTTGGTATCATTTTGTCTTGGCAATGCAGTGTTCGACCTTAAACCTTCTGCAACTTGGTATCATTTTGTCTTGGTAATGTAGTGTTCGACCTTAAACCTTTTGTAACTTGGTATCATTTTGTCTTGGTAATGCTCTGTTCGACCTTAAACCTTCTGAAACTTGGTATCATTTTGTCTTGGCAATGCACGGTTTGATCTCAAACCTTCTGTAACTTGGTATCATTTTGTCTTGGTAATTAAGTGCTCGACCTTAAACCTTCTGTAACTTGGCATCATTTTGTCTTGGTTATGTAGTGTTCGACCTTAAACCTATTGTAACTTGGTATTATTTTGTCTTGGTAATGCACTGTTCGACCTTAAACCTTCTGAAACTTGGTATCATTTGTCTTGGTAATGCACGGTTTGATCTCAAACCTATTGTAACTTGGTATCATTTTGTCTTGGTAATGCAGTGTTCGACTTTAAACCTTTTGTAACTTGGTATCATTTTGTCTTGGTAATGCAGTGTTCGACCTTAAACCTTCTGTAACTTGGTATCATTTTGTCTTGGTAATGCAGTGTTCGACCTTAAACCTTCTGTAACTTGGTATCATTTTGTCTTGGTAATGCACTGTTTTATCTCAAACCTTTTGTAACTTGGTATCATTTTGTCTTGGTAATGCAGTGTTCGACTTTAAACCTTCTGTAACTTGGTATCATTTTGTCTTGGTAATGCACTGTTTTATCTCAAACCTTTTGTAACTTGGTATCATTTTGTCTTGGTAATGCAGTGTTCGACTTTAAACCTTCTGTAACTTGGTATCATTTTGTCTTGGTAATGCAGTGTTCGACCTTAAACCTTCTGTAACTTGGTATCATTTTGTCTTGGTAATGCAGTCTTCGACCTTAAACCTTCTGAAACTTTGTATCACTTTGTCTTGGTAATGCAGTGTTCGACCTTAAACCTTCTGAAACTTTGTATCACTTTGTCTTGGTAATGTACTATTCAACCTTAAACTTTTTAAAACTCGGAATCGATATGTCTTGATAATGCACTGTTCCATAAACCTTCTGAAACTCTGTATCAAGATTTTTTTCGTTGAGTGCTGTTCGATCTTAAACGTTCTGAAACATGATGTCGGTTTTCCTTGGCAATGTATATGTTATTCAAATTTAAACTTGATCTTCGAATCTTTTAATTCTGAATCAATCCATGCATCGTAAAGCTCACTCTCCGCCACTGTAAGATGGTTCTTCCAATCCCCAACAATACCTAAAATGTGACAATGTCAAATAAATAATGCGAATCATTTCTAAATCAATGAAATATGAACTTCTGACAAAGTGGTGTTGATTTATTAATTCAAAGTAGATTTAAATCTTATTCTAACAGAGTACTATGAAACCATTGATAGAATACAATACTAAATTGATTATTTACTGTATTTAAAGAAAGCTTTTGCTAATTTTTATATAATCTTAAGTTAAAGTTTAGGTGTATCTGTTGTCGGAATGATCACCTTAGGGCTTTGAGGCGCGAATTTCCATATGTGGTATTAGATCTAAACTGAACCCATTTTTTGACATTGCCATTACCACCATGACGGTGCTGGTGTAGAAACACTGCTTCATGGGTTTGTGTTCAATAACCACGCTGCGCCATATTAAAGACGAAACATAATGGTATTACATTCTTAATAATGGATCACCACCATGACATTTTGGGTACTTAAGGTATCGTTCATCAGTTTTGTGAATAATAGTAACCGTAATACTTGTTGGGATCAAGTATATACTGTGGTGTAACTGAAAATTGAAGATAACGTTCAAGGCTTCATCCCATGACCAAACAAAAACGACATTTGACCAGTTTGTTGCAGACGACTCTGGAAAACATGGTGGGAAAAGGAGAAATTGCTCTTAACGAGCAATTCCACCTTTGCCCACAATGTTGTCTGCCCTGTTAGAAGATTATTTTTCCATTTCATCACATTTTGAAACGTCGTCTGCAAACTCTTTCAATTTGGAACAGTCGAAAATTTGGCGTTTGGTAAAGGGCTAACCAAATGACAAGCTGACCGACCTTTACGATAAATGGTTTCAGCCCCTGCCCTGGTGGCTCCGCCCTTTTTGAACTCATGAGCCATCTTCATGTTCTCAAATTGACACTTCTCGCTTATTTCACGAACGGTTTGGTTGTCCAAATCCTTGCCGAGAAACGTTGCTATTTTCCCGATTTCGCCTTCTGCATCCTAAAGCGAAGAAATAAGATGGAAATAGTAAAATTGCCTAACGTATATGTATACATGCACGGCTTTGGTCAAGCGGAAGACATCCTGTTCAGGCTCAGCGGTCTTCGCCTTCAGCAACGACAGACCCCTGTACTACGACGCATCACAGCATGGTATGGCTTTTTGTGTACTACGCACCGCACCACAGTATAAACATACGCAAAGAAATAGCTCTTTAAGTATAACCTTAGGGATTGATTGTGACGTAAAAGAACTACAATACAGATCAAAAAACATTTGAATCAATATCCAGCTAGCAAATAGAAATAATGCACGGGAGTTTTTCGTAGAAGAACAATATCTGTGCAAACGTGCACCTGTCGGTTTGAGTGCTAGCTCGTGACGCACGTCACAACAACAACGTCTCTATTATATTGGTTTACCCACAATACTTTAAGCGATAATACACAGGTTAGTGCAAAGCACACATGTCGAACAGAATGAGTGGAAGAGTGTCCGCCTCGTGTGAACGTAGGCGAGTTAATCCAATGTCAAACCAAAATAATGAACAAAACAGAAGTTACGATAGAAACATATTTCCATGTGACAATTTACGATTGGAAAGATACTTATTTAGACACAGGGAACCGTGTGATTCCACCTCCTTCGCCTTAGAATTGAAAAACTGTAGACGACAGCATTAAAGCAAATACAAAAGACATACAATCAGCCTCCTTGGAAAAAAACAAAATACGACATTGCCCTAAGTCATTCTTTCGTCATTAGTAAATAAGTAAATAAAAGTAAGTAAGATTGTCCAGTTTGTGATTTTCGTTCAAGTGCGTTAAGGAGGCCTACCTAACCTATAAATGGTAAGTAGAAGACATGTCCAAATAAATCTTCAGGGAATGATAAGCCATATGAAGGCATGGCATCATGTTTGATTTTATGTAGATTGCTAATAAGCCCGTGTAATCCACTAAATAACTCACCCTTTTCAAATCCTCATAGAATACTTGTAGAAAGGGGTAATCAGGGTTGTCGTTTTGAAATCCCTCCCAGTGTTTGAGGTACCACAGGTATGGACAAAATATATCTGGAATAAAACCATTATCATCATGGTCGCATGGCGGTCACATGGTGTACGAACATAGAGTTCAACGCTAGTGTGGACCCGGGTACCGTTGTACTAAACAACCAATGCACATAATGTGTAAGTCAAAGCTGATAAGCATACAATATTGCAACATAACACATCATTGTAAGCGTCTCGGAGAACTCTGAGCTGAGACGCTTACTATGATGTGGTACTACTACGCTTTGCAATATTGTTAATCTCAAAATTAAAAACCAAGAAAATGTTGCTTTGAACTTACGCAAAGCCTAAAGGTAAATGTTTAGGAAAATGCGACCAATGAGCCTGTCTCACAAAAATTCGTAACTTTACGCCTACGTTCATAGAATTATCGTAACCCTTGGAACTCAAAGTTAACTTTGCTCTTGTGAATGAAAATCGTGACAAACCATTTAGATTTACATGAAGTACTCTTGTTCACCTCGTGTTTCAAAAGTTAATATGCTTTTCTGAGCTTCTCCTTGTTTCCCCCCCCTATATATATATATATATGTGTGTGAGAGTAAATCTATGAAACGAACCTTTGTTACACAGACATAAAAAAATTAAGCCAAATGGTTTAAAACGTAACGTAACTTATTACAAGAAAGTATATGAGAGTAAAGACTGACACATGTAATAGAAAACTTCTCAATGGATAGTAAATCTATCTGCCAAACTAAGTGAGGAGAAAGCGGTGTTGAGTCCGTTTGACTCTTGTAGAAAGACACAATACGTTACTATGTAAACAAACAGCTTTCCTACAAATGGGACATGATGAAGAATAACAAAATATTAAAGGGCTTACCAACGTCTGTACGAAAGTTCTGAGCGTATATATCTAGGGGAGGCATTTCGGAGAAATTATTTTTTTTCTGCAATTTTGACAAAAAGAAATATAGTGATACAACCACATCTTTCGGGTTTCTTATTAAACCAATTATTTTGCACTGTTTTTGTTTGACACCTTCCGGAAGTAGATTATGGGTAAAGTGTGTGTTTAGAACACGTGGTGACGATAATGCCGACGTTACTTCCGGTGAACTGAATTCCAACATGGCGGATCGTTTATTTTCCTCGTGGTATTCTGCAGTTCCACGTTGAATCATGTTAACGATTTCCCATGTCCAATGTGTTCCTGAAAATGTGATTTTTATGTTTGATATTCAATATCTAAATATAAACTGACCGGTCTGGGGAAAAGCACACATTATTACGTCATAAATTAAACAATAAACTGGCCTGTAAACTTAAAGAAAAGCGCCAATCTTTAATTCATAAATCTTACAATAAACTGACCTGTATTAGGAAAAGCGCAAATCATTATGTCATAAACCTTACAATAAACTGACCTGTCTAAATTAAAGCACAACTCATTACGTCATGAATTCAACTATAAACTGACCTTTTAAGAAAAGCACAAATCATTATGTCATAAATCTAACAATAAACTGAACTGTCTTAGGAAAAGCATAAATGATAACGTCATGAGTTTAACTATAAACTGACCTCTCTTAGGAAAAGCACAACTCAAAACGTCATTAATTCAACCATAAATTGACCTGTCTTGTAGGTAAAGCACAAATCATAACGTCATGAATTTAACTATACACTTACCTGTCTTAGGAAAAGCACAAATCATAAAGTCATGAATTTAACTATAAACTTACATGTCTTAGGAAAAGCACAAATCAAAACGTCATGAATTTAACTATAAACTGACCTGTCTTAGGAAAAGCACAGATCATAACGTCATCATCCCGGATTTCCGTCTCTTTGATCCACTTGAGCTGAAGATCTAGATCCCTAGCTGGCATCAGTTTGTCTGTCACGGTTTCAGAAAATATAAACCCGTCTCGTTCATAAAACACGCCTGTGTTACCGTTAGGCAGATTCCTCAATGTTTTGGTGGCCATTTTTTGTCGCTATCTCTCTACATTATGTAAATAAAAAACTGTGTGTACATATGTACGTTATGCTTGGTAATTTAATACAATACACCTTGTGCTAAATTCCCCGTATTCAGGTATTGGCTTTATATTGTACCAGAGACATAGATCTATGTCTCTGATTGTACAACTAGATAGATCGTCGTCTTGATCCAAGAAAGACAACTCTTACGTAATCATAAATCAAGAATTTATGAGTTATATCCCTTTTATACGATAAAAAATCATGATTCTCTTGTTTATATCTCTGGTCGATATGAAATTTGTATAACCTTTTATGTGTTTTTTTTCACTCCTGCAGAAACACCATAGTATTTTTGAATACATATGAGAAGGATCCCTGCCCCAAGGGCCCAAGGGCCCAAGGGACAAATATAGACATTTTTGAAATTTGACGACTGTCCGGTCGAAAGGGATTGTGTTTTAGACCAATCCGTTGAATCCAAAATGGCCTACCACAGCGGGAAAATTAAATCAACAGCTACATATAAAGGTCGTAGCCATCCGTACAGAGTTTCTAAAGTAAGAAGACCAAGAAAAACTGATCATGAATACTTCTTTTATGTTAATCGTGTAATTGTGTACGTTTTTCTTGCAACCATTCGTCAAAAAGACTCGGGTTAAATGAAATGTATTATGTTTTCGTTTTCAAAAACAAACCCAAACGGCAAGAGCCATCGCAAACTTATCTTTTCTTCTAAATGCTATCTAATCATGAGATTGCGTTTTTATTTAAAATATTTCTTTTCTAATTTTATGCCTTGAAGTTAAGACATAAAGATAATGAAAGCCGAAGATTAATGTTGGTCTTAACTTTCTTTTCGTAACCAATACGAGTCGTACTATTGATATGCTGTTTATATTTTAAAGGTGCCAAGAAGAGAAGTTCACAGAATTTACGACAAAATCTATGCCACAGTTTATGGACACTGTGTAGGTGATGCTATTGGTTTGTTAACTGAAGGCTTGAAGAAGGATGATGTAAAAAAGGTAAACACTTTTATGAGTTTTCTTTAGTGCAGGGCCTTTTTTTCCTTTAATTGGGAAGAGGCCCAAGCCTGTTGAATTTGGGATATTTTATCGCTGAAATTACTGAATTGGGAAGCCTTAAAGCTGGTATGACTTTGATTTTTTGGGAAAACTGCATGATTTAAAGAAATTTCCAATTGGGAAGGTGTCTTTTAAGTTTTATGAGAGTCTGTTATATAACATAAAAAAGCCCTGTAGTGATCTGGATGGTGACGTCAAAGATATCACTTCTGGCTTTTAATCAACAGTATTGAATTTAATGATTCAATCATTGTTCAAAAAGAACAATGTTCAGGGTTTTCAATATCTTTCCCAGCTGAGACATTAGTTAAATAAGGCAACATGCCCACGTTTGAATGGTTACCGTTTGAATACACGGATCCTGAGTTTTGTACCAACCTTGGCAAATTTTAATGTTTAATGTAGCCAATTTGACTTGATCCATTCATTTCCATCTTCTATCAATTATGTTCTAGTTAACAAGCAGTCAGTGGAAAGAATGCTGTGTAGGACAGGAAATACCAGCAGTATGGACAGGTGGGCTGACCACGGCAATATATCTGAAATACTGTTTAACCCTTTACTAAATGCCATTATTTCGGCTGTTCCAAATTGAAACATTTCAAATGGGACGAAATTGAACATTAATCTTCTGATAGGGCAATTTTTCCTTTTCCCACAATGTTTTCCAAATTGGTCAAATGTCTTTACCATTTGGTAATGGGTAACTGCCAAACAATCTAATCTAACAAACCAATGGTATCTTTCCCAGCATTACAGAGAAGTTTATCAGAGGCTTGAGCTGGTCCATAAGAAGGTTTATCCAGACGCCCATCGTCGTCACTGGAAGGAGGATGATTGGACAGACGAAACAGACATGATGATCCTCATTATACAGTCTATAGCTCATAACAAGTGTATGGTAAGTTTGAAGGGGTAACCGGAATTGTTCCTTAGACAAAGAAAAAGCCTTATGCATGTTTGTCTAAGGTTGATTAACGATAGACTAGTCACTAGTGTTTGAGGTTGTTTGGCAATAGACCAGTGTTTGATTGTCTTCATCATTCAGTCTATAGCTCATAATAAGTATATGGTAAGTTTGAAAGGATACAGGGCTCACTCTGGCTGGTGCCAAATGGGAATGTTTTTTCATTTTGGCGAAAGATGTCTCAATTTGTTGAATTTGGGTGGCGTACATGCTTTTCATTTAACACATGGAACAAGTAAAGTGTTTAAAGTTAATTGGAGCCATTTGATTAGAATTTGGCTCCTACTAATTTTGGCGTCTTTTTTTGTCATTTGGTGTATGTGCTGATGCAGACTTTTTTATAGCAAGGTTGAGCCCTGGGATACTTGTACAATAGACAAAAAAAACGCCCCATTGTTTGTCTGAGGTTGTTTCACAGTAGGAGCCATTTAAAGCAACCTCTGTGTCATGATGTTTATTTGTTTCTACCCAATATCATAGAAAATGTTTTTTGTCATGTTGTTAATGTGTGCTTTTGATTTTGACCATGTACAAAGTTCCATAAAGATGGAAAAACTTTGCTTCGAAACCTCTATTAAAGATAAGTTATGGATAATATTATTTTCAAAATTATCATGTTTGGTATGCCTGACCACTTCTCATTAAGTAAATAGCAACTAGGTACTGTCTATTCTTTTCAGGTTTAAAAGATGTTTTCAACAACTTTTCTTAAATATTGTGTTTAATAACCAACTTTCATGGAGGGATTGCAAAATCACTATTGCCTAGCTTGTTCAAAAGTATCAAGTTAAGTCTTATTTAAGTTTACTTTAACAAAGAAGTCATCGAATTATGTTAACATCAAGTATGGTGAAATCAATGAGATCAAATACATAGAGAAAAGTAAAGAACTTCTGTGTCTACACTTTAAAGAAGAAAGTGCTTGTACCAATGCTTCAAAGTAAATGTTAAATTGAACCTTTTACAAATCAAAGGTTCAATGCAAGACTAAAGTAAGTGCTTCTCACTTTGTGAAGGACTTACTGTAGTCATGCATTGAATCCTATAATTGTCTGTCATTGCTTTCAATTTAAACCAGTAAACATATGCTTTATAATGATTTGGATGAATTATATGAATTGATTGTTGACAATTTCAGGTGCTACCCTCAGACTTTGCGAGGCGGTTAATGATATGGTCAGAGGAGGGTTTTACAGAACTCGGGGATGACAGTTGTCCTGGATTATGCTCACAAATCAAAAGTGTTATCGCACATCCACAGTTTCACGAGGAACCTCACAAAGTAAACTTTTCATATTTGACTTTTTTAATAATTTTACAATTTGATTAATTATACAATTTTAAGTATTTTAAATTGCTTGCAATAAACTTAACCCTTTACCAAACCCCAAATTTTCAACAGTCCCAAATTGAAAAGAATTGCAGAAGACATTTCAAAATGTGATGATAGGGCAGAAAACATTGTGAAAAAAAGGAAAAGAGTTAAGATTTCTCCTTTTTTCACAATATTTTTCCAGAATTGTCTGCAACAAAGGTTAAATGTCGTTATTGCTTGAATGGATTCTGTGGAAGATAGTGGTCCAGGGGTCTTGCAATAAATGATTGATAATATTTCTTTGTGATAATAAGAAAAAACGTTTGTGACCAAAGGAGAAAATGTTCATTAAATACTTTGTATCTATTTTTGTCTGTACTGTCTTATATTAAATACTACACTTGAGGGGAAACGTAACGTAATTATTAGTTAACTAAAATATAGCTTAAAAGAAATTTCCCATCAGTTTGCTTTGTTCACATTTTTATTACTTGAATAACATTGTAATAAATCGATGGACAATTTCTCAGAATTCCTTTGTTGACACTCCTAGGCCTTAAAAAAAATTGCCCATCATCCTGCTTTGGTCCCATCTTGTATTGCATTCTAATTACTTGATGGACAATTTTCTCAGAATAATTTTCTTTACACTTCCAGGCCTCAGAGATTGTATGGAGAGATTCCAGAAAGTTTGCAGCGAGTAATGGAGCTGTGGCTCGAACATCCTTTCTGGGCCTGCACCAGTATGATAACTTGGGTATCGTGATCAAGAACACACTGGATATATGTAGAGTGACACATACTGATCCAAGGTAAAGAGACACTGCACGGTTGTCTTTAAGAGCTGATCGCCAGCCAATTTAGGCACTTCAAATGAATTTTTGGTCGTCTCAAATGACAAAAAAAATGAAGGAGGTCATAAGAAGTAGTTAAAACACCTACTATTTTTTGGTTTGTAGCTTCATTGGCCTCCTCATATCAACAGATGGCCTCTTACTATAAACATTAATGACAAACCTGAATTGAGCACAAGATTTTCTTTAAAGTCTAAAAACACCATTACTTTTGACAGAATTTTTTTTTCCATGTCATAGGAATCTAGTAAGTTAAGATGTATATTACTTTCCCTTCATGTAATATTGGATCACTGTTTGAAGATTGGTTAAGACATTGTGAGAAATAAGTGCCATTATAGCACTTTAACTCTTTAGTGAGACGCAAATTTAGTATAGATTTATTTCAGAATTTGTTTATTAACCCATTACCAAACGATCACATTACCACCTTGTTGCTGACAACTTTGAAAACATTGTGAAAAAAGGAGAAATTGATCTCAATGTGCAATTTCTCCTTTTCCCACAATGTTTTCTGTCCTATCAGAATATTTCTTTTCAATTTCACCATATTTTGAAATGTCGTCTGCAAACTCTTTCAATTTGGGACGGTCAAAAGTTTGGTGTTTGGTAAAGGGTTGAACATCATGATTCACCACAATATTTGCCTTTACAGATGTGAAGCATCCTGTGTTGCTGTGACAGTAGCATTAGCTCTCATGCTACAGAAAAATGAACGCCATCTGAAAAAGAGTGGAAAGTACAACATTGAAGCTGTGATTGATGAGGCATTTATGTACTCATCGAAATTACTCCATACAGAAAGACAGGTTTGTATAGACTATTTATTTGTATAGAAAACTTCGGAAACAAAAGAGCCAATAGAATGTCATCAGACAAAGAATCTGTTAAAATACTTAATGACTTGTTTTTGAAAGTCTAAAACCTAATTTTATTGATATATAAACATTACTCTCAATTTTGTTTGAACACAACCACCTGAAGCCATATTTTTGCAACTTGCAGCAGACAACTTTCAAAAAGCAAAGTGGCAAAAGGAGAAATCGCTTGTCACAATCAATGACTATATGGATGACTATTAAAACCTTTGTTGCAAATGGTGTACAAAACTTAGTAGCAAAAGGGTAATTCACTCTCTCTCAGAAAATCCTTTCTCTCAGCAATTTAGATTAATAATTTATTGACTTCACACCATTGTACTGGTTATTGGCGATGATGACCTGTAATTTATTTGAAACAAAGAAATGATTTAGAATTGAAAATATGACTCTAGCTCACTGTCAATTATGTTGTTTTTTTCTATTTTACTTTTAGAATAAGGAACTGAAGTTCTACCTGTACTGTGATTCCATTAAGAATTTACACCTGGATGAGCCTGGGAGAACAAATCATACTTACAAAGCTCTTGGTGCTGGATTCTGGGCATTGAGACAAAAGGACTTCAGACATGCTATCCAGACAATTGTATTGGAGGTAAGATCAGATACGTTTTTCTTGATTAGGGTTTTAATGAGTTTTACTGATTGTCAAACTATGGGGATCACCCAGCAAGGTTATTGATTTTCACGCCTTTTGAAGTGCACAGATAGTTAGACATGATACTTTCTATTTGGGATATTGACTGTGTTAACTGAAACTTTGCAGAAAATGTTTTTTTTTTTAGCTTAAATGTGTTTGAAATTTTGGGAGACATATGAGATTTGCGATATACTGAATATCACGATTTAACGGATGGCGTAATAAATGGGCTGCAGTGTACAGGCCCATTAAGACATCATGATAGAAGAATAAATTGAGCCATGTGCATACAAGTATTTATGTGAAGTATTGTTATATTTTTTAGGGTGGGGATGCAGATGCGAATGGTGCAGTTGGTGGTGCCCTTTTAGGGTGTAAACTTGGGCTTGACTCCCTTCCCAAGTCCTGGTTTGAACCCCTCAGGCATCGGCATTGGCTAGATGAACTGATAGATAGGTTTGTTTTCACTTCTCATGCTTTGGTCTTTTCTAGGGTTCAATTAAATACTAAGATAAGTCCTTTTCTGTTGCATAGGACATGTTTTAATCTTGAATTGTTCTGTCATTTTTCCCCTGGAAAGCCTCTGAAGAGAATAACCACTTTTTGGTCTTTTAGAAATTGGACGGTCTCATAAATTGAAAGAACTCCAATCAGAGATGGTCAACCAGCAGGCTATAGCAAAGATGATGGTTCAACCTGTCTTTAGTGGCCCTAATGGTTACATAAAGTGAGTTGGTCTTCCTCCATCCACTTAGATTAATCACTCTCAATTCTGCTTCCTTGATGCATACCATTACTTATACCAAATGTGGATTAGTTACAGATTGAAAGGTGGATACTACTTCTCAGGGGATTTAAACCAACAACCCTCATATCCCGAGGCTGATGGTCTACCCCT
The DNA here is from genome assembly GCA_947846245.1 of Cerastoderma edule. Taxonomy (NCBI): domain Eukaryota; kingdom Metazoa; phylum Mollusca; class Bivalvia; order Cardiida; family Cardiidae; genus Cerastoderma; species Cerastoderma edule. The sequence continues at coordinate 19,484,733 of OX401413.1, forward strand.
GGACTACTGTCCCTAAAGGCTTCAAGCCCATTTACTTTGAGTGTTCTTGTATTACAGTCTGTCAGTTGAGCATTCTATAAGATTGGCATATGAAGATACAGATCTACCCTTCTTCAAAACAAACTCTTTTCCATTCAAAGTTGGTATCTTTCAGTCTTATCTCGTGAGAAATTCTTTTGATGAAAACAAATACCATGTTACTTGGTAGTTTCACTTTAATTTAGACTTTTGTGTCTCTACAAACATAATTCACTAAAAAAGAACCTCATTTTAATAGTTACTGATTTCTTTGTTTTCATCCTTTTCAGGTATTTTGATATTATGGAGAGAAAGAAGAGAGAAAAGGAAACAATTGTGTGATAAATATGCTACTGTGATGTTGTTATTGTTAGCCCCATATCATCTCTGGTTGTTACACAAGAAGCCTCAATTTAGCCTTAATGTTATGTAAAATAGGAAGGGTAGTGAAATCTGATATTAGTTTACTTGTCTAAAATTCCACATATTTTTCTGCACATATCCGTTTAACGGTTATATAGTAAATTTCAGTTAAAGTCACTTGTCTATTGAGGCTTGTGGACAAACAGGGCACTATGGATGAAAGATTTTGCCACCCCTGAAAACTTTTATAATGACATGAAGACCTAGAATGACTGTGTTGGGGCCTAGAAGTTGGGGAATAGAAGGGTCCCTATCCATATGCTTTCATAGGAGGTAGAAATGGATTTTTTATGAGATAGATTCCAATTTTTACAAATTACCAATGGTGTAACCCTCCTTGACCAGCCTTTTTGGAATTTTTATCTCGGGATCTTCCTCTATCCATAATGAGATTGGCATCACAATATAACTGAAATACTGTTGACCTGATGTAAAACCTTTACTAACAGAAAAAAATTGTCATCAGCATTGTTAATGGGATGATGTATATATCACATTCTGCTTGACATTCCTATAGGTCTTGTGTATGTTGTTTAAGCTTGTATATATAGCCTGTACTATTTACTGTGATAGTGTGTTGCTTTTGTTGTTTTATCAATGGTATGATTCAATAAGTTATTGTGTTACCTTATAAGAAATGTATTTTTTTTTATCAGCAAACTTATTTTGAAAAATTTACAGTAAAAGTTATTAAATCGTTTTTTACTGAATGAACAAACGTTATAAATGATAATCAGCTTTTTCTGAATATGTTTTCAGTTATAAAACGGAAAATGATTTAGGATGGAATTCTAACCATGTGCTAGTATTGGTATCATTGTGACTAAAGATAAACGAGGCAATTTAATTAAATAATCAATATGAGGTAAAAATCTCCAACATGCAGTTTTTTTTAACTAATTTAATTCTTGTTTTGGGGGGATGTTGTGACAATTCATATCGTCAAAACAATTCTAATAGGTACCCCAAATATACAATTAAGAGAACATATTAGAATGGCAAATGAAATAAACCCTTCATTTAGACATTGTATGAGAATTGATAAATTGCTTCACTTGGATGTGCTCATAGCTATCCAATTTTTCAATATATGAACAAGTAACTGGTATTGAATTTTCTCTCTAGAATATTGGGTAGACATCAATGTGCCAAAAGGATAAATTTCTTTCTAGGAGAAAATACCGGTAATGCTTTTGTCACACTGTATTTTAAAGTCTCCGGGAGCAGATGGTTCATTCATAGGTATTATTGAGTCTTGGCTTAACTTATCTCTAAGCCCTATAATTGTTGTACATGTTCTTGTATTATACCTGTGCTTTATATGAGGATCGTGTAAAAATACAATGTTTATATTATTATGTGAATAATATGTAAAATTATTAATTGGATTGTTTTATTTTGTTATATACAAGCATTTTGAATGTTGTTATTTGTATTTTCAAGACCTTGGGTAAAGCTGGAATTAGCATGAGTTATGCAGGCCTTTTATTTGTTTTAATCTTTTAACCCAGGATGCTGGGTAATTTTCGAAAAAAAGATTTTGTGTCATCTGCTTTCCAAAACCTAAAATTTCTACTTCATTTTGATGAGCTAAGATACCCAGAATAGCAAACATGTTAGATCACAGGCCAGCAGCCAAGTTTCTTGATTTCTGGCTTTGATCCAACCTGTTTGCATTAAGATGAAGTCCGTTCCAGATCTATAAGGGTTAATTCACATGCAGGTTTATACTATTATAGAAACCAATTTAACAAGAGGAGAAGCACCTTTAAAATGCAGATCAAATCTTCATTTGGAAGTTACCGTAGTTTCTTTCTTGATTGGAAAGACATACCAGTTATGTATGATTAACAATAGATGTTTGTTTACCTGTCATTCATATTGATGAGCCTTATGCAGATACTCAATAAAGGCGCACATTCACAGATGAGAATATATGAAACAAATCAGTTTTTGAATTGTTTGATGGAAATAAAGCTATAATTTCCAAATTTCTTGTGAACCAGTAGCTTTCAAAATAATTTCTCATTTTGACGTAAATGATTTAAGAAGTACAACGTTAGATTAAATATAGCATACTTGTCGTTCTTAATGTCATCTCTGTATTAATAAAAATCATTATTTTCAAATAAATTCTTTTTCTCTTTTCTCTTTAACATTCAGAAAGAAGGATATTATACAACATGTAATACATAACAAAAGAGTTTGGAAGCAACATGGAATTCGAATATATTCTTGGAATGAGATTGAAGTCGTTTTCTTCGCAGAACAGAGAAATTATCAATTTAACTTTTCCACATTACACTAAAAATTTATGTAAGGTCTAAACAACATTTCATCGTATTAAACTATTGTAACGTATTTAAATACTGTAACGTAACGTATCATTGGAATCGTCTCTCGGAGATGCTTCAGGGAGAGGGGAATGGTGCTTCATATGACGTGCTACATGGCAATATTGTACCCTCGTTAAGATACTATTCATGCATATCAGTTCTGACTTACCAAATATTTACCCTAAATCAATTAGTAAAAAGCTTCCCATGGGTTGATTTACTAAAAAATTATAAATCACATGCTGCAGTTGGATTTCTCCATAACACTGTATTACATTGCATCTGCTACATAAGTATAGAATTCAATGAGATAAAAGGATAGCGCTCCAAATTTTTAAGATGTTAGTTACATTTAATACTTCATTATTGTCATCTTCTGTTCTGTTGAACTAAAATCACTAGTAAGTCCCCGCATATGTTGGATTGGTCAACCGAAAAATGTTTGAACACTGTCGCAAGTGTTTAGAACATCAGAAATGCATATGAATATGTTTAAAATGAATATGAACGAATGACATTGATGGATTAAGCCAAACTTATTTTATGAAAACCGAGGACAATTTCTGAAATCATCACGCAAAGCAAAACTTGCTGATTTTAGAATAGCGACCAGGGGAAGCAATATCAAGATTTAATTCTGTTTTGAACTGTTGTTATCTCCCTTGAATAACTAACCTAAAAAAAACCACGCACAATCTTTAACCATTGTAGTGACTTTTCTCATCCTGTTAAATGACATGTAAAGGTGACTGATTGAGAAAAGACATTTATCTTAACAGGAAAAAGAAACCTGTCAGCTATTTGTATTTTGTCAGACTGTTGAACTGGCCCTAAAGCCAAAATCAAGTTTCATATTGGAAATATGATAATAAAGCAAGGAAATAGAATTTAAAATACAAATGAAATTGCTAGCCTTTATGTTGATTAAAAGGCCAAGTAACTACTTTCTCATTTAAAATGTGATAGTTTTCCATATTGAAAAGATCCGAATTGAAATCAACCCAAAATGACGATAAAAGCGGCATACAAAAATAATTTCTATTTCATTTTGTGGAAATACCCAGGAGCATTGATAGGCGGACACCGCATTGACCACAATATCACCGAAACATGTTTAAAACGAGGTTAACTATCAAAACAGATGACTGTATAGATATTGCATTTGACATTTGCATTTGGAAACGAAAGTGAAACGAACGTGGACTTGCAAGAATAAATATGGATGCTTCCATACCATTTCAGAGTTGTTCACATTAGATATACCCTAGGGTTTCAGATTGACAACTCACGTATGAGATTTAGGGAGGATGAATCACGTGACCAATGATAAAGATCTTATGCCCGAACTAGATGGCCGTGCCTAGGTATTTTTTTTAGCTTTTTCGCAGTCGAAGACCGACTGTTTTCGACATGCGCGCCCGTCGACTACGATTTCTCTGCCGAGTGTTAAACGTAACGCCGTTATGAAGTATGAGTATGAAGTATGGGTAATTATATACCATTAGAACAGTAAAGCTGATGGTCTACTAATGGGGATGCACAATGTGGCTTTCATTGTCAAAAGCAGGTAAAAAAGCCAAAAATACTTGTACACGGCCATCTTGTTTTGACATAAAATCGTAAATATTGGTCACGTGATTCCCCCGCCTGAGATTTGTCGCTGTGGAAAACAACGGGTCGACTTTCGGCTCTCACAGCTGTGAAGTAGAAACGACCTTTTGATTCAACCCATTACCAAACAATCACGACCTCTGATCAGTTTGTTGCAGAGGACTCTGGAAAACATTGTGGGAAAAGGAGAAATTGCTCGTTAACGTGCAATTTCTCATTTTCCCACATTGTTTTCTGCCCTTTGAGAAGATTGCTTTTCAACTTCTTAACATTTCGAAATGTCGTATGCAAACTCGTTCAATTTGGATCAGTCCAACATTCCGCGTTTGGTAAAGGGTTAACAGCGGCGAATTGGTGTCCGTGGCTTTATGACATGATCGGGAAGCCGCCGCTTAATTAATTAAGATCGATTTACCGTTGTAAGTTTACTTAACGAGCGATATAGTGTATCCATTGGAAACCCGAGATCCGATCCTTTCTCCGTAATCTATCCGAGACAATTGACGCCATTCCGTGTTGAACAGACACGAGTCATAAACGTATGGACGCGATTTTGTTTTAGTATTGTGACCAAAGATGAACTATTGTGAAAGAGAAAACAAGAAAAGACAAAAGAAAAATTTTATTAGTCCCAAGTGATTTGTTTTCTGTAACGATTGTTTTTGTGTTTGTTTATCTTTCTAGAATAATATCTAACTGTCATGTCGTCTGCTTTTGTAGAGTGATTCTTTTCCCTTCTGAGCAAGCAACTGGACATAGACCACAATGACAAAGAACACAGAAAACAACTGAATTATTCCATTTATCATGTAAATAAACATGTTACATTTGAGTATTGCGAGGAAGTCGTCCCATTGCCACACTGTTTTCAAAAGCCGTCTGCTGCGGACACTTGAAATACGGCCTGTATATCAGAAGGATATGTTATCGAACGATAGAGAGAATCAATTGGAAACATGAGCTTTCACCTGATGCCCCATCAACATTCCTTCGAGCGCACCAGCATGAAACGAAGCAAGAAACAATCGTGACAAACGGAAAGATTGCTCGCATCTTCTCAATTCGTCACGATAGTTTCTTCTTTTAGAGGACCCATCTTTGAATTATGCATTTTCACAATCTGCATTTGTCGTTTGTTGATTTTTCTTTCCAATTTCGCCCGGAACCAGCCAAGTCCCAGGACGACCATATGATTGGTTAATACCCGGCTAGTGTTTTGACATGGTACGCATGGTAGCGTAGATAAAACGGTCGTAAATTCCCCGCTCATCACCAATATTAGACGTCTTCCTGATAACGTCTCGATGTCATAAACTGTAATAAAACGCCGGCTCTCGGATGGGATTTCTCGGAAATAAAGGCTGTTCATATAGCCGTGGCTTGGCCCGTGCTCGATTACGTGGTCTCTCGTCGCGAACGATCAGTTTTGACTTACACAAAAAGTCGGATAGTTTAAAGATATACTGGCCTGTTCGTATTCTTCTAGTACGGGGAAATACTCAAGAACCCTATGCTAAATATCCAAAGCTGAAAAAGCTACAAATCTTGTAGTAAGTGTTGTTAATATGCATGATCGCTTGCATCTATTAAATGCAAATGCATCGGTGCAAAACCTCAAGCACGCGTTTGCTGAATTGAACACACGGAAATGGTCTTTCGACTAAGGTCAAGGTTTTACGACACGCTGTGAACTGACCACGTGATATCAACCCCGGTAATATAAATCATTACAGCGTCATGTGACAGTGATGGCAGCAAATAGATGGTGAACATGCATATTTGAGCACTATTTTACCTGAGCGAAAATTGTATTGAACTAGCGGAAATGGTCCACTAAGCAACGCTTAGTCTTAATGACTTGCTGTGAATTGACCAAGTGATTCCAATTCCGGAAATGAAAACTATGACATGCGCACCTATTGGGAGTTGATATAAACAGTGACTCTGTGATGTGCAACTGACAACGTCGGCTAGTATCATTATTTATCACGACAGGAATTGCACATGTAATTTCAGTATCTTTGTATTTCCCTACCAATACATTTGATGAATATTTCCACGTTCTCAGTACTTTGATTTGTAGCAATACGTATATATGAAAACATCATTTGAAAATAAATACATGGAATATAAAATCAATATGATGGATAATCATGGACTAAAAACATATTGAAATTGCACCTTACTTTTGTAGGGAACTTTTGATGATTTACATGCCACTTATTTTGCTTTAAATGACCTCTAGATACTCTAGTCTAAATTAAGTACACCACAACGTGATATCAAGTAGGTATCTTACCAGCGGCGAAACAAGGTCTTTTACATGTAAAAAATAATATACAATTTACAAAATCTACCAAGACAATCTTTAATTTATCTGGCTTAATAAAATCATCTCGGCAAGACGGTGCTTTTGAATTCCGACACAAGACCAAGACGAGCAATAAGTTAGCTACATGTAGGGGAAACACTCTTATGTGGACCTCTGAAATACATATTTTAAAAATTCAAGTAAGTCTTACGCTCCATACAGCGTTCGAACTTCTAATAGACCAACCGTAAATAGCGAAACTTAGACCTTGCCATGCGAATACAACCTTAATTAGAAAGTCTCAGCAGGGCTAATGTTGGGCAACGTGCACTGTATGTGATTGGGTTTCGTGTTTGAATCAGTACCCTCGGAATCGTTCAACCTGTCAAATGTAGCCTTGATGTGGAACCGTACCTTCGTTTCCGCTTCTTGGTTTTTATTAAACGACTTAGGATTTTCTTTTGCGTAAGTCAAAACTGATATACATTAATACTATGCTAAATCTTTGCTGCTTTCAGTTTAGACAAGTCACTATTCCAAGTATGGGGGAATGTGTTAAGTAATTATATCCTTTTTTGTCCGTATGTTTATATATCTCATGTACAGTCCCGAGTTGTTCTTTTGAACGCAGACATTGGTGTCATCTTCACAGGTCCTTGAGAGCCATTGGGTGTCTACTGGGACTGTGTGTTAGCCACTATTTACTGGTAATTATCCCGATCAAACAAGGCAAGTTGGATACCAGGCAAACACCTCGAGTGCGCCCTTACGAAGGGACACGGTTTGGGCGAAAATGGACCAGCAAGTGAATCTTTGATGAGTTAATAACATGCGGAAATTATTTCGTAATGTCTTTTTAACCCATCAACAAACAATAACTTCATTTGAACAGTTTCTTCCAGACGACTTTGGAAGACATTGTGGGATCCCTCTTAACCATTCGTTCATCCACACATACGCACATTGTTTTCTCTTTAGTATGTATCTGTACTCGTATATACATGCATTTACTTACGAAATAATGCATGTACCCATGTTTTCTAACGTATCTAACATCATTCGTTGGTAATAAGTGAATTGCAAGTACTTTCCTTTTCACAATGATTCGAAATCATTTAAACTGAATAGGAACCTATAACTCGCTAGAACTGGGAATTGTCACGTTTACATCCAAAAGTACGACACGTGTACTGATACTCACGTGAGAATTAAACGAATTTGTCATTGTCTACTTTATACCCTACAGTGTATGTGGATTCAATAGAAATCTGATTTCCCCATGTCGGGGTTCTAGAGTGTTTGTTCTAATCTCTCTCACTTTAAATGGCCAAACTGAAAGAAAACATAAGAGCATTTTTACCGCCCGACAAATGGTACAAATTGTTTCATTAATCCTTTTTTCGAAATATAAGAAATCTTAATAGGCTCACTTGAGTATATGTATTACAAGCAAAGATTTAGAAGTGTTTACCTCTTTATAATTTGATGTCGATACATTTGTGTCTTATGCATCGCGACTAAAAAAAAGAAAAAAGGTTTACCTTCAGAGCACCTTTCAGTTTGGAAATAATTTGTAAAAAGGGTTACATGTATTTGCCAGCATTCAGCAATCGATCTAGGGAAAGAAATCGGTGCATGTTGTTTAATGTAGGTTCCTCTTCGCTGTTAATTGAATTATTGTCATGCTCTGAACTATATTTGGAGCAGATGGCGAGAGAATAACATTAACGTAACGTAATTCATTCTTCTTAAAGAAAGATATCTTCTATTGTTACACCGATAACTAACGCCGTTTTGAATAATTAACTAATACTTATTCAGGTTTACTTTTAACATAAGAGTTGCAACAAGATGACTTATTTGTATTTAAAATTAAACATCTAGCTGATGAGCGTAATACCATTTGTGACTTTAAATAATTTGGTATTATGATTCATTGTATTTCAAATTGTCTTCAAATGCCTCCCTCTGCAATGAAATTCAAAATGCATCTGCGTTATGGAAAGGATTCTATCACGGCTACAAGCGTTTGCGTGAAGAAATGAAAGAAAATGGGAAAATAACTATCTATTCATGTCACAGAAACACGACTTTAGATGCCTTAAACCTAGAATTTCACGATCGTCCATCCAAAGATAGTAACTAACATTTAATTACATTAGATATACCTTTTACCTTATCTAAGACTTTGTGAGCTGTCCGTATTATTAATGGTTGACCTACAGCATTTTCTTCGTAAAATCGGATGAAAACAATGCAGCCAAAGTAGAAACTGTTCTTTACGCTGAACTTTCTTCTTTTGTTTGATTGATTTTATCATGATTCTTCATCAATTATATTTTCTAAGGAGGGTAAAATAAGAAGTAAAAGGATAGAAATTAAAAAAGAAAACGCATTGCAAGCCTTGAGGATGGACTTTAATAAGATCATAAACAATTGTTAGGTGCCAGACTTGTGCATACAGAGAGGAGTTTAAAGGTGATTATTGCGCAACTAGAGGTTAATTGACGTGCAAAAAGGGTTGAAAACTCTCGACTTTTGCTTCATTAGTGCGTTAATTGAGACGCGAAAACGTGGTGAGACGCAAATTGATTAGTGTCATATGACGTCATTTCTTTCGAAATATTCATTACCCAATCGGATCGCGCAGATTAGGCAAAGAAAAATACGCCATCACTTCTTGTGATGAAGCTGCCATCAATTCCTTAGTTGGACTTACCCAAATTGAGAAAACAAAGAAGAAAATCTCATGTTTCAGGTTTGCTTTTTTATTATTTTATGTTCAATTGCGATTTTACTTCGCACCAACCGTATGTCAATGATATCATATAACGATCGGTCAAGCTGGGAAAAGCTTTCGGCACCCCCTTTTTGTCATCCGAATGCTAACTTTTGTTTTTAAGAAAGATAGTGCTATTTTCCTCAAAGATGAACCAAATTCTGAATCTTATCTCGCAAACGTTTTTTTTTCAATCTAAGATCAGTGGCCAAATAAGACCTTGTCATGATGAAAATACTTTCTGTTAGATGCCAATTTGTTTGTTTGATTTTATTTTATATGGTAGTACGTTCAGGTTAATGCTATTCAGTCAAAAAGAAAGAACACCATTCAGTAAAGCCGTGGTGGTGTTGACAAGGAAACGACCTACTGTAAGGGATGGGGATTGCGTATATGCACATGCTGTAGTGGTTCATTAGTGCATGCCTTCCGTCATAAATAGGGAGCGTTAACTCAAACCCTACCTCTACTTTAACGCCTTATGTAATAATTATTCGCGTTTTCGCGTCAGGAACCACTTCGACTAAATGCATTCTGTCAGAACAGTTTCTATATAATGATATAAAGGGTATAACACATTCTCTATTTCGTCTGCCTTTGTATTGAACCAGTCCATGGGATTAGACTTTACTTGTGCGTCGCCTAATTTTTCGATTGTAACGCCCACGCAATTCGGTCTTGTATGATTTTCAACAACTTTTGAACTGTGCATCATAATACTGAGTAAGCCAAGCCGACAAAAGATCAAATAAATTATTATAGTCTTAGGGTTTGCCTTGTCCTTTCTACATCATGTCATTAGTATTACAACTGTTATGGTGACTGTGCAATGTCCAGAAATGCCAAAACACAACGGAGATATTGTTAACATGACTTAAACATGATGAATGTTTGACAAGTTAGCTATGGAAAGCCATCTAAACCTTACTACCTGTAAAATGTATGACCAGCTGGATAGAAAGAGTCAATGTATCACACCATGCTGCCAGGAAACTATGAAAAAGCGATTTGTAAAATAAACTCATTTTACGTCAAGTAACTAGTTTCGAGACCGTGGGGTATATAATTTAGCATCAATTTTGTTTCGTCTAAGACGCTGAAAAAGTCGCATATTTTGGTAAAGGTATCTATTGAAGACGGAGCATCAACATGCTTCATTACAAAACCAATTTTTCAAAGCGGACAAGTTCTTTGTAAAGGAAATTTTTAAAACTCGTTTCTGTTTCATAGTGACGGTCTCAAAACAAACAATAGAACACAGTTCCATATACCACAATTCGCTGTTTTCCTAGTTATTTAATGAATATTACTTCCATTGATATATCTTGACAGGCGTACACTCAACCGGAAGTAACTAAGTACTTTCCGTAAGTTCAGTACTGTATAACAACACAGAATGGCCAAATGACTGGTTATCCGTTTCTTCGTCGGTAAAAAGAGTCACAATTTATCAGGTTTCCGATGAACACAGAGAATCCCGGATACCGGACAATTGATATGCGGGAGACCTCTAATTTCGCCGTCTTCTCTCAATAAAATTGTCATCAACCCAATAAATTAAAGCCCGATTTAACACTGTCCACGTTACGAACCGTATACAGTCCCACAGACAGACGATGTTCCGTTTTGATTTTCTAGAGATCCTGAAGAAAAGCTTGCTTGTGATATGCTATTTTTACTTTCCCAACAATGCATTCCCCATATTAGATTTACTACGTTGAGTTAGATGTCTGATCCACAATTCTTAGAAACTTGACTACACTAAATGTTCTGCAATCCTAAGAAATTTGACTAAATGTATGTTTTTCTTTTTGGTTACGTATCTATAGAAAGGAGTGCGGCTGGGAAGAAGACGGTAAGACTAAATGAAAAATATTGTCCGGAAAAGAAAAACTTACTTATAAAGATTTCGTAAAACTTGCTTGCCGCCATTGATGAATTATATCAATATAACTTTGGATCTGCCATCTAGATCTATGTTTTCATTCGAATAACGAATTCGAAGGTTGGAGTACAGACGTGGGATAGAGAAAAAAAAGGAAGAGGGAAAAAACCCACACGTGTTCGGTTAAATAAATCCTGACGGATAACCGAACCCGTCAACTCTGATCGCGTCACGCAGGTAACATGGTCGACATGATGGCCGCTCATAAAAGGGCGATAAATTCCGCGTGATTAACCCGCAATGAGTAGCGTAACGTGAAACGTGTAACATATCACGCTCTTTGATCGCGATGCTGATTGGACAGTACTGGAACCAGGCAATGCAACGCTCACTTCCGGTAATATCCCACTTCCGGTTGTAGCCGAGTCTTGGTGGTTCATTCGAAAGAGACTGGATTTGTTCCGAGCTCTTCGCCATTTTCATTTCCTTCTTTCAAATCATATAGTTTTTCTATCGACTAAATGTTTAGAATGGCAAAAAGCCTTCATATCAGCAAAAAAGAGGACTATATTAACAAATTAAAGATGACGTTTAAAGGAAGACAAACATGATAATAAATGAATAGATAAACAATGCAGCACATACGAAAATGTGCAAGGGTCAAAGTTATTTGCAACCAGCGTTGTGGTTAATAATCATTATGGATTTATTTGAAACTCCGTATACTGGAATCAAACCATGCTGACCTTGGTTCATTTCCACCCTTCGGACAATTTCTACTCACATTGGGCAGCAATGGAACCTACGAAGTTGAAAATGAAAGTCATGATTTCGGAGCTAAGTTTGACAAAACTGATACCTATGACTGCAACGATTAAATTTGGTAATGGAAAACCAGTTGTAGAAGAATGTTGATATCGCAAAAACCCATATTCATCCATTTGCGCTGATTCGAAATAACGATATCATGAATGTTTTCTTTTGAAACACAAATGTTTTCTTCTCGATCTATGAATATTTCTTCTCTCTTTTTTTTGTCAAAGATTGGCAATCCTACAACGGCAGAAGTAGGTCTATTGCTTATATCGGTATGGAGTAATGAGAGATTAAATCGAAAAATCACGTCAAATCAAATCGAATTTGTAAACCAATGAAAGCCTTTGGATTCTTGTGATGCTCTCATTGACATGGGAGTTTGATCTTTAAACTAATTTCAGAATTCTCAAAGTTAGATTTAACCTTACAAGAAAGATATATTGTCATGGAAGTTCAATAAGCGAAAAAGATTGTCCGCGAAAAACTAGTTTTATGAGAAATCCAATAATTCAGTTCTCAAAAATATTGAGAATAGTCTGCCTTAGAGAAGTTTGCAAGTCTTACATGAAAAAAAAAACAACGCAAAAAGAAATCATAATTGTGCAAAACACGTAAAGAAACAACAACATTATCCTCACAAACATTAAGACATTAAGATTAAATGTCAAGTTGCACCATCAAATTCCCCAAGTGGTAACTTAAAAACATGCGTTTATTGATTGTAATAGAAATATTTCACAAAAACAACACATGCGAGTACTTTAAATATCATTGTACAGTTTATTAGTATATAACCGCCATAAAGATAAGCGTTGCTATATAAGGAGTTCACAATGAGTAAATCTTAAGAATGGCTATTATTTAGCCTAAAAAATTAATATAAAAGTTCTTATGGTTAAATCAATTGTATGCTCAAATACCTTGCTTGTGATTAACATTTGCGATAAAAAGAAATTGATATGTATTATTTAAGTGATGATTTACTGTAAAGAAAGAATAATTCTAACTTCAAGTTTCATTATTCAGTGAATAAAGATTTCATGTACACTATACAGAACCTATACAAAGTATTGTCTGAACTTCAAGTAGTAATGCTTCAAATCGGTCCACAAACCCTTAAAAAGCTGGATAATTTTCTAAAAATAGATTTTGTGTCATCTGCCTTTCAAAACCTTAAATGTCTGCTTAATTTTGATGAGGAAAGATACCTCAAGAGAACGATAAGAGAATCCTTGGAGATAATGTTTATTCGACGGGAAGGATACAAACATTCTATACGTTTTTTAACGGGGCATTTTCGGAGACATTAGAGATGGATGACATTGTTTGGTATACTGCCATGCGCGCCCCAAGGGTGTCTGGTGTGAAACGATTCGTCTGCGAAATCATAAAAGTAGATGTTGAGATAGCATCAACCGACAAAACGTAAACCCGGGTAATAAACCACCAACACCTAGTCAAAAAGAACCTTATGTGAGATCTTCGAAATAGTCCAAAGATTGTGAAATTATTTATACTTTTATCTTGCAGTGTTTCGTTCAATTTGATAAAACAGTCACAAACCCCAATTATGATAGGGTTTGTGAGTGCAATGTGCTTAGAAAAGTTCCCGAAGAGTATTCCTGATATGCAGAAATAATTTTCTTTTTCATCCAGACGATCACATACTGATTCCGTGCGACACACTAACAAGTGTTACAGTGTAGTTTTAATACCACGTGACCTTACTCTTGGACAATCCATCATTGACCTATGGGCTCAACATTAATGGAATGATCACTTATACAAATTGCTCTGCGCATGGAAATGCACATCGGGGTTTTTGTTTGCTTTATCGTAGTGGTAAATATTTGATGTGCGGGAATTAATGGCAACAGAAATATCTGTCAAACAGCGCGAAACGAGCGCCCCTGGGAGTGTTGGTATACCCTGCGATAGCAGCGTCAAAGGTTTTCATTACAGATTTGGCCTTATCAAGCCGCTGGCACTTAAGAGGTGTTTAACGTAGACTTCGACCGGGCCATGAGAAAATAATAAACCATTGGTTAACACATACGAAACATGTGAAGGAGATTCTGATGAAACACATGCTGAGTAATGTTGACAGTTCTATGCTGTATGTGCTTGTTAGAATCTATCAGAAAATTCGAATGGGAGCCCAAAATAAAGGACACGGGTAAAAGAAACGGAATCATGAACAGCGGATACATATTTTTACTCCTTTTAGATAAACATCAGCATCTATGTTTGAAGCGTTATTCGTGAAAAATATTTTTTAAAATGCACTTGCAGAGTATAATACTTACTGGTTCATCCACCGGCAAAGTTTTTCAAGACAACGGCATGGGCCTACAAGCATAACGCCGACCTGTCTTTAGTTATAAGAAGAACGTTAGCTGAAAGTCAAGTGGGAGATTTAACCATTGCTGGAACCGACTTCATGCTTATGCAAACAGGTTAGATCCAGGCCAGCCATCAAGTAATATGGCGACTGGCCTGTGATCTAATCCGTTTCCGTTCGGTGCGTAATGTCCGATTTCGTTTTTGATCTGCTGGCTTCAAACACGAAATGATATTCTTGTGTTAAATTAGAAGCTTATCTGCGTGAACTGTTGTCATGACATGAACCACCATGTGCATAGTTTGTTTTAACCCATTACCAAACAATAACGACATTTGACAAGTTTGTTGCAGACGACTCTAGAAAACATTGTGGGAAAAGAAGAAATTGCTCTTAACGAGCGATTTCTTCTTTTCCAACAGTGTTTTATGTCGCTATCGAAAGAATATTTTTCAATTTAATCACATTTTGAAATGTCGTCTGCAATCTTTTTCAATTATGGACAGTCGAACATTTGGCGTTTTGTAAAGGCTTAAACACATATTCCACAGATGTCAGATAATTCGCCTCAAGTCTTAATTGGTTCTGCTTTTGCTTCTGTTGGGAAGGTATTTTTAACTTTCATTTTGATCAACTCCACATGGCATGATATGTTTTATTGGACTAAGAGTTAAATTAGGATGTTCTGGAATTGGATCTAATTGTTTCTGTACATATCGTTTACAGATAGTTCTATTCGTGACTGCAACGATATTTAGACATGCGATATAAAAGTACATGGGCACCATAACAAACATCTCTTGTGCAGCATGCTGGTACTGTTAATCTAGGGAGTTGTATTTACAATGTAGAGCTAAATATGTTAGCGTGTCAGATAGTTCATTCGTTATGCTGATTTTGGTGGTCTCGGGTTCGAATCCCGGTCTGGCGGAATATTTTTAAATCTCGGTCACATTGCATTAACCGTTTAAGTTTTCAAAGTTATTGCTCTAACCGCTGCTTGGTTGAGACCATATTTCATGTAGACTGTGCATCATTAACCCATCTGAATAAGCCATTTAAACAGTGATTTGTGCTAGACTTTCAGTTTTAGGTGAGGGTAATTTACAGTTGAATATCCTTGATTCACTTGCGAAAAGTTTCTGAATCATCCTGTATATTTATTACGAACCCTCTTACTTGATAAATTGGTCAATGTGAAATATTCAAATCTATGTCGATACGAATCTGTAAATTAAAATTGCGAATTAATCAACCTTGATGAACGAGCGCAATCTTGTGAATGTCGTGGTTTTGAGATACCGCTCTACAGAGACTTGAAGAAATCAATGGTAAATGCTATCAGCGAGCGGTGTATGAAGACACATCGAACGCCATAAAGAGAATGAGTCATAGATTCAATGTCAATCGTTGTGATTTCAAATCGAATATCATTGGATTAGCGGTGCTTAAATTGCAATTATTCGCCCACTGCATTCGGTGAAAACCCCACAGTTTCTAGCCCTCTTCTGCCCGTCAACCGCATTATGATATATTAAACATGGCCGCCACCCAGCGCCATCTTGTTACCGGATATTAGAGATTTGCCGGAAGTGGTTTGACTCTTTCCGAGGTTAAAAGTAGTCCCGTCATATCCGGAAGTTAAACAACGCTGTTCAAATTCATTTAATATTAATAAAACAGTTAGTGACATGTCCCGCCCGTCTCATTTAATCCTTTATGCCTGTTTGTTGAACCCGGTTATTTCTTAATAAAAAGTTATCAAATCCAGATAAAAAAGAAAGAAACCTTGTTTGTAAAGGATGAATTGGATTACTGTGATAAAAGAATATATTGCTCGCTACTCTTGTCATAATTCTTGCAGGAATCTACCTTTTTTTGCAGACGTAAGTCAAAAGAGTTAAGGACTCTTTTACTCTGATAGACAATGTGGCAATCTTGGGTAATCGATGTGTTATGTGTCATCCGGCGACAATTAATGAATTAATCAATTCTGAAACGATCTTCCTGATTCCGAAGGAGATTATAAACCCCTTTCTACTACTGACAAAGCGACACTGGATGGCTTTTATTTTCAGTATTACCATGAACATTTTGGATGTTACTTTGTGTGTTAGTTATATGCTTGTAGGATACAAGAGGGTGGCGTTTTGATGGATTTTGATATTTTGTGGTTGTTGGCCATGACTTTAGACCCTTGGGTTTGTTGTTTTTTGTAACTATTTGTCGCGGAAGGTGAAGCAATAATACGGATGCATTTCGCTAACCGCATCCTTTTTGGCTACGACCCTAGCGGTATGTATAAAAAAAACTGGCCGATAGAGAAATGAGCTGTTCATCACCCTGTTTCTTCGCAAACGAGAATAGTAATGTCTCTGAAATTTTTCACGGAAGGTACTATGAAGGGGTCAAAATGGCTTTTTTTATATGATATTAAAAAGGACCAAATGTTACCGGTATACCACCAGGAATTCCTCCTCGCAAATCTTGCAAACGTCTCGTGACAAGAACGTGTCAACGTTTCCTAAGACAATACTATCTGCTGAACCCTACACTTATTCTTGATGTGTTTATGAAATAAATTCGTTTAACCGGACCGTCGCCCTATAGCCTGGGGTCCCGGTCCATGCGTATACTCCGTATTAGGGGTACATGACCCGGGGCCCCGGGCTATAACATACAAACAAGGGTTTGAATGACAATTAGGGGTATACGCATGGGCCGGGACCGCAGGCTATATCATACAACCCATTACCAAACAGTAACGTCATTTGACCAGTTTGTTGCAGACGACTTTGGAAAACGTTGAGGGAAAAGGAGAAATTGCTCGTAAGTTTTTCAATTTCATCACATTTTGAAATATCGTCTTCAAACTCTTTCAATTTTGGACTTTGGAAAGTTTGGCGGTTGGTAATGGGATAAACAAGGGTTTGAATGACGCCTGACCAGGCATGACGGGAAGGGTAACCGTGCGAGCGGGTCTGTACTGATGCGTATTTCCGATTCCGGAAACGATTGACAGGTCATTAGTTTCATCATACCCATCTTGTTCATGAGACAAACCCAGCACGCTTAGTGACCGGCAGGGGATACCAGAAGAGTGGAGGATGGTCTATATCCCACCACGTCTAGTCATAAATTAAAGTCCTGGTCAAAATCAAAAAGGAGAGGTTCAGAGGGGTATAGTGGCATGTGTTCCGAAGCAGTAACTTCGACATCACAACTGTCCTTTACCTACTTACGATAAGTGGCCGAGTCCATTATTGATCAGAAGAAGGTAGGTATAGCACTGCTAAATCTCAGCCGATTATATGTGTTCAAAACTGAATCTTTCCCAATAGGCGGTTGTAATCAATAAGTGTTGAATCATGTTTTTAGTTCTTTGATTACTTGTCCGAAAATGCAGAAATAGCAGGAAATACCCTAAAAACGCACAACTGATTTTCTTCGTCAGCACCATGGTGGTGTGGTAAAGCGATTACCAGCCGTGTAAAAGTAGCGTTTTTTAGTTTTAAGTTTAAACATATCTCATAGTAAAATATCTTTTCTACAATTGGATTGGACGGAAGCTTCAAGCTTATTGAGTCCCTCTCCTGGGTTTGTTTATTTAGGTAATATAACGGTTGGTAAGTTTTATGCGATAAAATATGTACATGTGCAAGCTGTTAGACCAAACCATTCTGATGTGTTTATGTTTTCATGACATTAAAGCCGCCGTGAACTTGTTAATACAATGTAATATGCAGAATGAAATCACTGACGAGCAATTGAGTAATTGAGGACAATTTGTTTTGATTTTGTCGGTTGGTTGGATTGGGTTTTGTATTATCTCAGTAATATTTAAGGGTCTGTACGACTTTCCGTATCAGTTAAGCACAGAATTCTTTCCAAGTCGCTAGTTGCTTTCTCTCTTAAAAATTATTGTTCAGGTTTAAAGATTCAGATATCAAACATTTCTATACAGAGATTTGATGAATCAAGCAATAGCGAAAAAGAAAATCAAGTATTTCACATAAATAGGATATTTGTTTTATCACAAATGCTCACAAATCTTTCACAGCATAATTGATAAAGTGGTATCCGCAGAGGAATGGGTAAAATAATTACGAAAACATGAGTATATCGTCTCTTTTTATCTGCCAGTCCGTTCGCAAATTAAAGCCGACGAATTAATTTCACCGAGATACGCGCGCGGTCGTAGCCTAACTATAAACGGATCAAATAAAATAAATGAAATTAACAAGTTTGGATGGAAAGGACAGCTTTCAATCAAGATTGTTTTAGTGGGTCTATTGAATGGATGACATATGCTGCTATAGGCGCTTAGATGGCTCGCATTATCCGATTAAATGCGTGTAATACCACCGATGGTTTTCGGTCGGGGCGCATAGAAAAAACGCTTGATTCTTATGCCACCATTCTTGAATTTGTTCGCAGATTTATCCGTTATTACGAATAACTAGAATTTAGGTTTGGAATATTTTTGTTATCCGATTTATGTGTGGATTATCTTACACAAAACTTGAATTTGTTTTCAGGTTAATAAATATAAACATAATTTGGAATAAATATAAATTTTGTCGTTTCTTGAATATTTTGATTATACGTCATATTATTGGATTATTCTACAAATTAAATTGTTCGTTAAGGATCAGTTCTTATTCTTAAATCAGGATTTAATCTTTTACTAGCGCACCAACGAATGAAATAGACAAAGTCATATAAAACTAACTCATATAGAAATATGATAAAGGCTAATTCAAACATGTGACGAGAAACGATGTAAAAAGAAAAAACCTAGATGAAAAGTCAGATAGAATTATCAGCCCTACGTACGATAAGGAAAACGTTTGTCGATAGTTCGCGACAAAACAGAAAATTGTAGAACTAAACGACAAAATTTCCGAGAACATACCTTCTACCCTACCCGAAGAATATTTTTCAATTTTATCACATTTTTGAATGTCGTCTGCACACTATTTCAATATGGGACAGCCGAAAGATTGGCGTTTGGTGAAGGGTCTGAAAACAGAATTGTTGGTATGAACCAGCTCTGCTCTCGTTAAGAGCAATTTCTCCTTTTCCCACAATGTTTTCCAGATTCGTCTGCAACAGACTGGTCAAATGTCGTTATTGTTTGGTAATGGGTTATAAACAATACTGTGTTTATCCGTGGAGCGGCTGTGGCTATCGTTTTGCGATGTTCAGTATTATCGCTTCATACAAAGCGATGAAGCTGCATTGTATCAAATAATCTTATCTTTTAATAAGGCGAGTCATGGACTAACATACCTTTGTGCGTTATATTGGTGTCTGAGTGAGCCAAATTTATATACAGTATAAAGTAAACTTGAAAGGTTCATCGAGAGTTATGAACAGTTTAGTCATGATGATTTTGAAGATGTTGATGATAAAAACGCTAGCGATTGAAATAAATGAGTACAAGGAAATTATTAAATGACAGTTTCCCTTGCTTCTTCTGCTGCCGCTGATGATGATGATGATGATGATGATGATGATGATGATGATGATGATGATGATGATGATGATGATGATGATGATGATGATGATGATGATGATGATGATGATGATGATGATGATGATGATGATGATGATGATGATGATGATGATGATGATGATGATGATGATGATGATGATGATGATGATGATGATGATGATGATGATGATGATGATGATGATGATGATGATGATGATGAGGATGATGATGATGATGAGGATGATGATGATGATGATGATGATGATGATGATGATGATGATGATGATGATGATGATGATGATGATGATGATGATGATATTGTAGTTCATAGCGGACCGATGGCCAACATATGGAATAAGGACGGTAAGAAATTTGAAATATGCCATAAAGATCGTTTGGAGAATTCAGAGAGATCGATGAGACCTACTAGTATGAATAAACAACACAGCAGCGATACTGATAATGACAATAACAGTAAAAACCATAGCATCTCTATCTTTATCAATTGTCAAATAAGCGGCAACCGCCATTACGAATTTAAACAAGGGATTAGTCCTGGGACAGGATAAGTTTATTCAAATCATAACTCTGATAATAAACTGCTGTTTATGTGATTGATTTGTTGGCGTCCAGGTGATGTTGTTGATCCAATTTACTCTAGCTCTAATCCCACCATTTCTCCGCCGCAAATTAAACAATTAGCCTTCGTAGTTGCAAATCGTAGCACTGAACGATAGTAAATTATCCCTTTTGTGTCAATAGGACGTCAAGGTACATTTATAAAGAACAACTTAAAAATGATACCCTTCTTTCTTAACGTTTCGTCCACACATGAAAAGTTTCTTTTGCAGGTTTTTGGCGAACAAAGGTAGAAAGATGCTTTAACACAATGGTTCTCCTTTAAATCTGCAGTTAGTTATGTAGATCTTTTTTGTAGCTTAACTCATTCGACCGGTTTGTAGCATTTGACTTTTCCTATTCGAAAAAGCTGTTATGTTTTTTTGCATGATGAGTAAGAAATGCTTTCTTTGTCATACGGAGTAAGAATGGATGTAACAAACTGTAGAATATGCTATTAACAATTCATTGACCTATTTTGTCACCTTTTTTCTCTCAAATCTAATTATTTGTTCAATGTGCGCCAATATGATCGTGTGATGTCTAGTTGGAACAGCCTCTTTCCAGGCCCATTACTTTAAGTAAAATTCTGGGAAGGCAGTACTATTGTTTATCCTTCAAACTAAATTAGTAACTAAATATCACCTCTGCAAGTCAGCCTTTACGAAGCTCATTTATTGCATACATAGTTCAAAGCAATATATAACATAAGACATAGATAAGGTGAGGTCTGGCCCTTAATTATTTAAAAAAAAAATGACAAATAAGCAATCTTACTGAAATAAAGACTGTTATTTGAAGAAAATTTGGACAAGATGCCAACGATTGAAATTAATTCGTCAGTATTAACATGTTTTGACAATAAAGTGGCATCTTTATCTTTTTATTTAGTTTTGTTTAAACTTATTTATTTTACATCGATTTTGACTGAAGCTTTAAGCTTATCAAATTGTCAACGACTGCTTCCTTGAAACATGACCAGTACTCGCATCGATTTGTGGTAAGTCCCGGCATTTTCATCTCGCTGTTGACAGGGATCGAACCCGATACCCTCGGTACCTTAGGGGGACCTTGGGTCTTCCAAGTTGTCCCACTTTTGAGACAAAAAACAAAAATACATTTATATGCCTCTGAATGAAGGATAAATGAATGTCTTGAATTTGAGACAAGTCGAACTTGAAACAGCATATCACAAATGTATGAATGAAAACATATACGGTAGAATCTTTATATCTCGAAGTTGAGGGGACCTCATGAAAATCTTCGACAAGGAGAGAGTTCGACATGGAGAGAGTTCGACATGGAGATTTCGACATGGAGAGACTTCGACATGGAGAGACTTCGACATGGAGAGACTTCGAGATGGAGAGACTTCGACATGGAGAGACTTCGGCATGGAGAGCATTCGCCGTATAGATGTCCTGAATATTTAGACAATGAAATAAAAAGGAAATATTTTGGTACCCCGTATTTCCTTCGGCATAAAGAAGAGCTCTCTGGATGTTCTACTGTATATGATTTTGGTAAGAAACCACCATGGCCAACGGAGAAATTGCTTGTCAAAAGCAATTTCTCCGTTTGTCATGATGGTTTCTACATGTAGCTTTTGCTGCAGGTTTGTGATAGCGTGGCATTATGGAGGAAGTAGTGTTTATAACAATTTTAGAAGTAAGACAATCCAGGATAAACCAGACACAACACTTCTACGCGATGGTGACAGCACGCATAAAGTGTTTCGGCTAACCCATTACCAAACAATAACGACATTTGACCAGTTTGTTGTAGACGACTCTGGAAAACATTTTGGAAAAGGAGAAATTGCTCGAATAGAGCAATTCCTCCTTTTCCCACAATGTTTTCAGCCCTATCAGAAGACTAATTTTCAATTACGTCACATTTTGAAATGTCACCTGCAAACCTTTTCAATTTCGAGACAGTCGAAAATTTTGCGTTTGGTAAAGGGTTAAAATGGCCTTTCGAGCCATTTCTGATCGGTGAGCAGTAAGTAGGTAAGCGAAACCCACCTCGAAGTGTCATTACAGACTGACGCCTGAATCGATTATCATTTAAAGCTAATTGGAAACACCACTTAAACCCGGCGCAATGAGCGCGCTGGGTATTTCAAGTCACAACGCTTTTGTATCGAGTGACGGACTGTGGCAAGGGGCGGAACTCTCGCCCTCTCACTTCAAGTCGGTTATTTAATATTTTTGTTAAAATAGGGCGGGTCGGTGAGGACAAAATTGAAAAGAAAACATGATTAGGGATACAGTAATTAAAATATATAAAAACTCTTTTATCCTTTATTTATTCGTCGTTGTAACGAAGTGTCAAAGAAGACGGCCAGTACCATATAATGTATATGCTACTTTTACCAGGTTTCCTCTCATAGTTATTGTTGACTGGTCCAAATTGAAAGCAATATCAGACTAGAAGTATTAAAAAAGAAATTCGGACGTTTCATTTTTTTTGTGGTAGTCATTGTGTCCAAAGGTTATTCTGTTCCGAGTGAGGTTCATCGTTTGGTGAATAGACACGTTTGTTTTATAAACAAATCAAATCAACAGCAACAGTCTAACTACTTAATTAGTACAAGTGTAAGTTTTTATAAATGAATCATTACGTTTCATTACGATGTCTTTTATTGGAAAACAATTACTCTTTTTCTATAATGTAGTGATTTCATATAACTATGACGTGACGACCATGTGACTTCTCTCACAGGTGGGTTCTGTCATACTACTCAATGTGGGTGGTAAAAAGTGCAAATCTCTTATCAGGGGGGCGGAGTGTAACAATTATTATTTCTTACACCTTCTTACATCAATATATGAGCAAAAATCGGATTCAATATAATGAATGATTTAATAGACCACTTAAGGATTGATTCAGATTGAAACAGTTAGCAGATCGTCAATTGGATTACTATTTTCCAAACCATTTCCGCCATGTAAACGTACCATAACGTATCATTGGTAGAATAATGTGTATGGATCAAGTGGATTCGTACTTGCAAAAGCAAAACTAATTTGGAACAAGCGATTTCTCACTCTTCTTTGGTAAATGCATTATATTCAGTTCAATTAAGAAGGTGCTGTCATTTGGAATCCTTATTCTTTCAATTTTACCTCGTTTGAGAGGAACATTTTATGTGTGAAGTTCCTATTATACAAAGGTAGGTTCACAATGAAAAGAAAATCGAAGCGGTAATTGTCTTGGGGGTGGGGGTGTGGGGGGCATAGATGTGCGAGAAGGTATCGCGATAAAAGAAACAAAATGCTGAAATCATCATTCAACCTATGTGAGCAAAATAAAAAAACCGCCATCCAGGAGGGTTCTGCTCAGTATAAGGTTTACGGCGTTTCAGCATTTGATCTTTACACAGCTATCATGGTATTGTATCAGTACACGTTATAGAACCGGTGTCCTGCTCAATGACAATCCAAATTGACAAAAGTAACCATTTCCGGGAATCAAGTCATGGTCGTACGGTCTCGATTCCAAGTAGCGGGCTATGGCACATTGGTACATAGCAAGGGTTAAATTGTGTACTCAATATATATATATATATATATATATATATATATATATATATATATATATATATATATATATATATATATATATATATATATATAATATATATATATATATATATATATATATATATATATATATATATATATATATATATATATATTGAGTACACAATTTAACCCTTGCTATGTACCAATATATATATATATATATATATATATATAATATATATATTGACGTGCGACGTGAGAAAACCCACCTTATGGTTTAACGCGCAATAATCGATAAATCGCTGTCAAAGTGACGTCATTTATTACGGCGTTGTTTAAGTTTCACCGCTGTTTTCAAACGCGATCTATTGTTTGAACATTTAATCTTTAAACCCTCGGTAAAATGTCCCAGTCTCCGAAGGAACTGCAGTTAAGAGTAAAAATCATTCTTCATTTATTTACTAAAACATCTACTATGATCGGCCTACTCCTTTTCATTGAAATCTCGGCCGCGATCAGGAAAGAAAACATATCAACAATGCTACCGACAAATCTTTTCTCATTCTTCTATACCTAGTTTAATCATTTTTTTTTTAAACTCATTCTTAATTGATTGCGTGACTACATGTAAAGTATGACAAATCGCCTGCAGATTATCAGTCAATTTTTCGAGGATTCAACTTTTAAAACCGTGATTGCAGCAAAACTGACTACCGCGTCGTTATGTCAGACAATTAGATTTAGGCTACATACAACTGTTATTGGATTTCTTTATTCGCTTTCCCTTTTAACAATTAGATTCTATCATGATATGTATAAATGTTACATATTTATACAGTCGTTTTAAAACTAAAGTTCCCCTTAGGTTTAACAGTTATGTCCTTGGATTTTTGGAATTAGAATCATTCTTATCAAACCACTATGAAAGAAAACCAACCATATCAAAGGACTTGTTGGAGGATGATTTCAAAGAAAACGACAGCGGACACCCAGTTACAGATCCCGATCACGGAGCTTAAAAAAGGCGGGGCAAAAAGACAGAGAGGTGAAACAAACTTCCGTGAAAATGGAATAGTTGTCTGTGGTGAAACGTTACCACTATTCCACGACATATCCATTGATAACATGAAGAAGCTCCAAAGGCAAGAATGCCTGTGGAAATGCACCGGTCACAAAACAGCACACAGATTAGAGCATTCCACATTTGACTTAAGTCAAAGCTTGAGCCTCTAACACTATGCTCGACCAACGGGATCGCTCTATCCTTTTTCCTTAGAAAGATCCAATTGTTTGGAGTCCGCATAAATCTCCAGTCAAAGCAGGTCAATTCCCCGAATAGATGAGGATCAGACCATCGGGAAAGATGGCAACAAGACACACGGACCAGACACCGTTATCTCCTTGATACTGAGTTTTGGAGAATTATAAATGATATTACAATGCATATTCAATCAATGTAGATAACTGTCGTGTCACGCCACATATCTAAGTACAGACAAAATCCGTTCCACAAGACGTGCGCTCTTTATGTAGTTCTCTTCTTTTTTGACTGACATTGTTTTAATAAGTCATTTCGCCATTTTTTATTTGTCTGTCACCCATAAAGAGTTGCATGCTGCCTTCGATGAATAGTGTCCTCCATCGGTTATGACATACAAAATACATGGCTAGTTTTACTGAATACGGTGGCATGACTGGAATACTTTATTATAGTGATATATAGACAATAGATGGTTTGTGTCGTGAATCGGAAATGTTATCGGGCAAGGCGAAGGAATACTATCCGGTGGGGCAAAGGTCAATCGGACAATTATCTGAAGGCTATACCGATAACCATTTCTAGAAAAATACACAAATCATTTATTCTGTTTACCCTGTTCGTGATATTGATTCAAATCAAAAGTAAAAAAAAATGAAAAATTAAACATGAAAAAAGGAAAAAACGATAGGTAACATGTAGAGAATGGCGTCATATGTCATAACGTACCTATGACCTTATGATTCGTCACGCAGCTGCATATTATATGGTAAGTGTCCATCATTACAATGTTATGTGGCATCCAGTTATCGGTCCGTTATTCGCATTGCTGACCTGATAAAATTGACGCTTGAACAAACGCGATTTCCATCATTAGTGACACCTGTATCAATTTGATAATGCATTTTTTAAAGT
Organism: Cerastoderma edule; assembly: GCA_947846245.1. Classification (NCBI taxonomy): domain Eukaryota; kingdom Metazoa; phylum Mollusca; class Bivalvia; order Cardiida; family Cardiidae; genus Cerastoderma; species Cerastoderma edule. The sequence continues at coordinate 19,511,068 of OX401413.1, forward strand.
TGTATAATATAGGCTATTATTTTTTTTCAATAAACAGCTTACACTGTATTTATTTTGGGGTAAAATAATAATTCGTCGTTGTCTACTTAATTTGGAGGATGGTGATAGGGTAGCCCAAAAAGGTAGTATATCAAATGGATGTTTCATGTAGGTCTCGGATTCACAACTCATTTTGACTGAAAAATATCTTCTTTTCCAATACGGAAAAACTTGTCTTCAATTATTGACTGAAGGACAATTACCGCAATATAACGCATGCATACTCCGCAATTAAACAAATATGCACACACATAAAAAATCAATTGAAATGATTGGCACATGCAGCTGTGTGTTTTATGCGTATACTAATGAAAGATAATGTCTTCAATAGAACTGGTCATACTAGGTGTTTAATTAACTTTGACTTAGCTCACATAACGTTAAAGTGTCGCCGCAACGACTCCGAAACTAGAGCTCAGCTGGCATATGTGACAACAGATTGTTGGCACATTTATCTTTACATGTTTTGAAGGGTGTTCTTCGAAAAAGACTTATCGGCTATTAGCAAGGATCAGGAAATCTCCAAATCCCAATCGGTCCCAGATACGGCCTTCCCTCCAATACTTCTTCGCTACCCCCGAGGTGAAAAAACATATCTGTGTCCTTCATACTTTAAACCATACGTTGTGCTTAGATTACAATATCAAATAAGCCTTGAATTTGACATCGCATAAAATACATTTTAAACATATTTCATTTTGTTTCTGAATTGTTTACTTTCAATAACTATTGTAGAAAAAGTCAATCAATTTCAAACATAAACAGGTTGATCTGTTTGATGTTTATCATCTTAAAAAACGATCTGAATCTTCAAGCCTCACAGTTTATGATGAAAATTGTTCAATGTTAATAAAACGCGTTTCAATAAAAAAAAAATACTCCCTGATTTCTTGCAATCTACCATAAGCGATCAATGTTAATAAAACGCGTTTCAATAAAAAAAAAATACTCCCTGATTTCTTGCAATCTACCATAAGCGATTAAAAATGGACCACATGTAGTTGAAATAATCGGTTCTCGTGAAACAAACATGTCATTTGTACTTCTCAATCAAGCGTGCCGATTAGTTTCCATAATCAAAACCCGAAATACATGCTTAGGACATTGTTTTACACGGGAATTACAATTAACGGATTAATTTTGGGATAACAGAGAAACATGTACTGTTAAATGAAGATTTCCATATCTGTCTGTGATATCATGACCGATTTTTTGCCGGTTGCAATCGGTCCGACACAACCGAAATCGGTCCAAAACCGGCAATTTCCTGATCCTTGGCCATTAGTGAAAAAGATAACAATGCTGCCCTTTTCAAGTAGAGACCTGTTTATTTCAAAGGTTTGACTCAATAATAACGTAAGTCCATGTCAAAAGTGAATATTGCGTTTTGTTGACCGCTTGATCTGTACTGTTTGATTTCCTTTGATGTAAATATCATTCCACTGAATTGGATTTTTTAGTTACTTTGAATTAAATCTAAACATGATAGTTTTGTTTCCTAAGCTTTGGCACCAGGATCAACAAGAAAGATGTTTCCATATCAAGAAGAGCTCAGATATGGTAACTCGAAAATTCAAACGTCGATTTAGATTACGCCGTTAGCCAAAACGTTGACGTCGCGTCACTCGCGTGATATTTCTCTACTTACCTGACGTCTTTGAACGCTCATAGGAACCGTATTTTTTGACGCATTGACATGAGACTTATATCATTTTAACAAAGGAAAATCGAACTAAAATAATCCCTGAAAAATCGAAAATTTTGACCATAAGGTGGGTTTTCCCACGTCGCTCCCCATATATATATAGGCGGCGGCGGCATAAGGGCGGCGGCGGGCAGGCAGGCGGCGCTGCGGCGGCGGCGGCAAGGCGGCGCTGCGGCGGCGGCGTTATGCGGCGGCAGGCGGCAGGCGGCGGCGGCGTTATAGGCGTACGGTTAAGGCGGCGGCATAAGGCGGCGCGGCGGCGGCGGCGGCGGCGCAGCGCATGGCGGCGGTTATATATATATATATATATGGCATATGGCAGTATGTATGTATGTATGCATATATACCTATATGTATGTATTATTGTATATATATATATATATATATATATTATTATATATATATATATATATATATAGATATATATATAAACCACCTTGTTCTCGAAAAGTTCTTAAGTATGATATCTTGCTTAAACCCAGAATTATTGATACTTAAGTTCGACTAATAGTATACACATTGAAATGAACTGTGGTGGTGCAATGGTTAGCGTCGGAGACTTGAAAACGGCTAACCGGGTTCGATCATCGAAGGCGATCCCTTATTTCTCGGTGGAGTGTCCTTGGGAAAGACAACTTTCCTAGCCTAGTACTGGTAGGTCATTCAACATGTATTGTCATGCTCAATAATGAGTGCTGTGCATTAACATGAAGAAGAAAAACTCACCCTCAACATTTGCTAAAGATTGTTAAAGCGAATCTTTTTATTCAGTCAATCAATGTTCAAAAGAGCGACGTTAAGAACAACTGCTCATTTATCTTACCCAGACACGAAAACCGCACTTCAGTATAAGTAAGCAAATAAGTTTAAGTACAAAGTCGTAATTCGCTGAGGACATTGGCCAAGATCGACTTACCCTTATAGTGCTGGAACGAACTCCATGCTTATACAAAAAGGTTTGATCCAGGCCAGCCGCTAAGTAAATTGGCGGCTTGCCTGTGATCTAATATGTTTGCTACGTCGAGTATCTTGCCTCATCAAAATTAAGCAGATATTTAAGGTTTTGGAAAACTGACGACACAACATCCTTTTTTTTCCAGAAAATTACCCAGGGTTAATAGTTCGCAGCTAAACTGCAATGTGTTTGCTCGTAATCCTGAAACCCAGATTTCTAATGACCATGGAATGTTTGTTTTATCCTTTATTATTCACCGGACACAAAACATCTTGAACCTTTCTATTTCTAACCCGTGTTCGGTTAAACCCCGTGTTTATTTCTCCGTGTGATCCCCTATTCATCTGTCAATCAATCCTTTCGACGGAGCTGGGAATCCCCAGAGCGTCAACAGCTTTGCGGACCTGTCAAAAATGCAAGTACTCGGCGTAATAATACAGTGACACCATTTAAACTGGTTTGCTCAATTTGGTCCGAAAACGTTGACCTTTTACTATAACATTAGGACACCTTTAGGAACAATGTATCAGTCGGACATTTTTCTGACCAGAGATCGTCTTAACTGATCATTTAACTTGTTAGCGCACGAACCGCTTAACAGTGTGATAATCTCTTTGGGTATGGTGTTTGGTTAACCCTTATAGTGCTGGAATCGACACCATGCTTAAGCAAACAGATAAGATCCAGGCCAGCCGCCAATTAACTTGGCGGCTAGCCTGTGATCTAACCTGTTTGCTACTCTAGGTTTATTTCCTCTATAAAATCAAGCCGATATCAAATGTTTCGGGTGACAGACGACACATTTTCTTTAGAAAATTTACCAAGCAATATAAGGGTGAAGTAACTGGTTAACGATATCAATTTAACTCAATAGACTGAGCATGGTAAATGCATATGCCTAGATTGCTATGAAGTGTGGTTCCTAATAAAAGATTCGGTGCCTTCTTTAGTTGTTGAATGCATACATATAAAAATGTCCTAAACGCCTATGTAGTCCTCTTATAAAATAAGTTTCAATGACAATGTCAAAGACAAACCACCAAAAATAAGTCATCACTGCGGTTTGAGGAAATGAACACACACACCGCTAAAGCCGTTTACGCACAATTAGTTTCTCTTTATCATTTCACACAATCTCACGGACTCCGCGTAATCATCCGGTTGTTATCCGCACAAATCGCCTCGTTTCGACACTTCTTGTCACATTGTGTAATGTCTTAACCCTTATAGTGCTGGAATCGACTTCATGCTTATGCAAACATGTTAGATCCAGGCCAGCCGCCAAGTAAATTGGCGTCTGGCCTGTGATCTAACTTGTTTGCTACTCTTCCTTTCCTAATCAAAATTATGCAGATATTTATGGTTTGGGAAAGTAGACGACACAAGAATCTATCTTAGAAAATTGCCCAGCATTCTAAGGGTAAATAAATCGAACATTTCCCATAGTGAAGACGAAAGCGAGCCCAAAGCAACATTGTTCTGTGAGTTTTGAGGCTATTTCGTATTCAGGAATCAACTTGAAAGTATCTTACCTCCTAGATTTAAGATAATGGCATATTTTTTGAAGCATTGTCAACTATTGATTTCAACAGTGAGTAAGTAATATTACTGAAGTCGATAGAACTACACACTGACTATGCCATTTCTTGACAACCACTGTCCGATGGTCCTTCTTAGCCAGTTTCTGCTTTCCCATGACGTCATTGGCTCAAACTTTTGCTCTTTGTTGAAAAGTCGGCTTCGCTACCAACAGATCTTGGGATACTCTTGTGTCAAGAATTCTAGCTATAAGCTAGAATCAGTTTGAAATCTCTGCTCTCCATATCTTACGGTTTAAAAGAGAAAGTGGAAGACTATAGTCCCTGGACATGTATGCTTTAATTCAACCAGACGATGTAGAAGGGGTGATACTTTAATTAATAATCTACTTTTATGTAACTTTATAGATCTGTGGTGAAATTTTGTCAATAGCGAACCATTTAAAAAGCAAGCGAAACTCATATTTATCTTTCCTTTTATTACCTTTTTTACGTTTACCGATACATGCTCAAACTATCTGTTGTAAAATAAAATAAAAGGTCTATGCGTAAACGACAAGAACAATCAACCTCTTCGATAGATATCAACATGAGTTTGAATGATTTGACAAAATGTTTTTAAAACTCATTTCCACGAAGAAAAAGGTATTTCCTTCATTTTGGAGAAATATTTCTTAAGATAAAGCGTTGCATGTGTTGGCAGTAACTATTTGAGTTTAAACCATCCATCTTTAAAAGAAAAGCAAACTTCATAATCCTGCCAAAAGGAAATTCGGATGATCCAAGCTGTAATTGTACGTCTGGATCATTTGGACTAAGCTTAAGGCAACGATCGCCACCAGCATCTTCTCTTCTTCTGCTGACTGTCCCATTTAGTCTGTAGGATCAAAGAGAAATGCCACATCTCTGAGAGACAAAGTAGAAGATGTCAATCGGTTGATATTGGTCAATCGGTGAATATAAATTTGACAGCAACCTCTCACCATGCTGGTCAATGTTAACTGTTGATGAAAACTGTTTTTTTTTTATGAACCCAAATTTATTCAATTCCTCACAAATAAAACCATTGCAATCAAGTGATATTACTCTAATTATTCACATGGTATTTATATTTGGAAAGTGCATTACGGTCTACATTAATGCGCAATCGGTATTCGTGCCTTAAACGGGGGACCCATTTTCGCTTTTAAGCGAATATTTGTTTAGTTACGGGGACAAATAGCTTTTCCCATGCAGAGCAAACACTCGGCGAGGTTCAGCCAAAAGGCTATATCTCCTGCATCTAAGATAAAGAAGATGTAATCATTTGGTAAAACAGCAATGAAGTGCAACTTTGAACAAAACGTCCATTAAATCATTCATGTTTACGCTCTTTGAGACTTTAAATGTCGCTACAGCGCCGGCTAATGAACCTCTGTGTATAAAACAGGATTAGACCGGAAGTCGTACTCTGGCAATATGGGACCACGTCAATAACCGGAAGTGATCTCGGGAATATGTGGGCTCGACCGCAGAAAGAACAATTAATTATCTCACGCTACCGGATGTGTAAACCTCGGATAGTTCTTGTGATTGGATAAACTCGGATTTTACCGTTGACATAGCAAAATGATCAATTTCACTTAAGGTCTATAAATAAGCGGTAAATACGATCGGGAGACAATGCGAAGTCCATTACCTCGTTAGATGTTGACATTAGGACGGTTCGTCGTTCTCTAATTACCATCTCCCAGTCGTTTTACCGCTTTCTCCAATACTGGTGATATTTGACCCCCTTTCGCAGAGAAAACAGTGCATCGAAATAGCTGACCTTCACGAATAGGTTCCTCTGTTGTTTTATAAACTTAATGTAGTTCTTATTAGATGTGGTCAAATGTAATGCTTTTTAGAACAGAACAGAACAAAATCAGTTCATCGAAATATGTACTTTTCATGAACAAGTTATTCTTCCTTTTCTATAGATTAAGTACAGTTCTTGTAAGATGTCAACTGTCATGCTCTTTAGAACAGAACAGAAGTTTACTTTAACATTAAGGTTTCGCGTAACTACAACATATACATATACGTTGAAAGTCTACATAACACGTTATTACACAGATTTCAAAAACAATTAAGAAGGAGAGTCGAGAGTGGTGAATTAAAGACACCTTCACAATAGATTGGTAAAAGAGAACACATTTCAACTAAACTAATTGGAGCGATTTTTGGTTTCGTACAAGGTGGCTCCTTGAAAAATGTGTAAATATTCGTCTATTTGTGCGTCTTATGAACGTCCGTCATATGGTTGGTATTGTTGTTAAGAATTGGCATATCAATGTGATACAGTGTTATAGCTATTTGTTATCCACGGATATCCGGCCGCTGAAGGATATTTCTATCCATTCGGACTGGTTCGAATTGGAAGCAACAACAGCATATAAATAAAGCTTTTGTAATACAGTTCGTTAATAATATTGGGTGTAAATAACTTGAAAAAACTTGTCTTCATTGTAGGAATGGATGGAATGTTAACACGTTTTTGATCATCAAATGTCTGTTAGTCTAAGATCAGTAATTGTAGATTTACTTATGTCTCTTTTTCTTTTCTTATGTTAATGTTTACTTTCCTTTACGTTAGCTTGGAAGCCATTGCCATTAAGTTGATAGATAAATACAATTTAATAAACGCAAAATCTGCTTATGGTGAAAAAGCATATTGTTTTCAAATGTATTAAATATTTTCACAAATACATGTTTGATCTATCATGTCATTAATACGTATGCTTTGCATCGTAACATGGCTGATGTGCCTGATATTTTAATGCTCCCATTTTGTCACAAAATTCAACATGCATTCCGCAAATAAAACCAATATCAGTTGCCATAGTTTCGATTATTGCATGCAGTCGGTTTTAACCCCTCTAGTGCTAGGTAATTGTCTATGAATAGATTATTTCGTAGTCTGCTTTCAAAAACATTGACAATCTATTTATTATTGACGAAGAAAGATACCCAGAGTAGCAAACAGGTTAGATCACAGTCAATTTACTTGGCGGCTTGCCTGGATATAACATGTATGCATAAGCATGAATTTGTTTCCAGCACTATAAGGGATAACTATGTTAACGCGAGAAACATCTACCTAAAAGGTATCAAGGGGGTAATGGATAAAGCAAGGGTTTCTCTGAAACACCAATATTTGACACCTGTAAGCATTGAGCAGGCTGTACAATGAACACGCGTTTTGTATCAATTTAATAAACTTTCTAACTTCTATACCCCATAATTTCCCCATACAATAACCGCGTGAGAAATTATAGCTGTTGAACGGATCTCTCAGTATATAGATTATTTTTATCTTAGAGACCTTTGTCCGTTAACCATATTTTTTTCTTTTTATATTTTTTTAAACCCTTCATCTCTTAAATATTTATTTCACACCTGGTAGAATACATAAAGGTGTTCGGCAGTATCATGCTTTCTGTTCATCGTAGGGACCTTTCATAACTAGTTCTTGTTGGGTTTAAAACGTATCTTACGTTTAAATGCCATCTGACTTTGAAAAAAGCACATTTGGTTAAAGCAAACAAGCGTTAGAGCTGTTTCATGTACATAAAAATACAAATGCCTGATTTTAAGCAGGATACATAAAGGTCCAAGGGTCCTGTAAAACAATTAGCATTGGGCATTGTCTACAACTCTGACGTATTCACTTTAATGGTCTATTAGACTTTTAAGTTCGTCGTTAACAGATAACTTCAAATCAGACCCTCTTTAATTCATCTTTTTCTTCCCCATGTAATCATCCCTCACCCACACCATAAAGTCGAAAATTACTTTCATCAACAATTTAACTTGCTAAAAAACATATCGCCCTATCAGGAATCAGGATATTTCTATTTTAGGAACATTTCCTTGTGCCAAGCAAAACCCCGACTCATTGAAATGCACGTAAAAGTCGAATAGTGCAAACCTTGCCAAATATTGTCCCGATTTTTTAAATTCCAATTTGGTCACATTTTGAAATGGTGTCTGCAAACTCTTTCAAGTTGGGACAGTCTAATATTTGGCGTTTTGTAAAGGGTTAAGCAATGCTCCATATCCAAAAGTATTGTCAAAATATATTTACCGATACAACACATCACAGGATTTAAAAGGATGACATTTTTTAAAAATATCCTCATTATCCAACAATGTTTCTATTAACCCAGTGTATTGGTTACGGTGAAAGCAAGCTGTTATATATTTCAATAAGGTTTTTCTAAAAGAGCCCACGCTGCGATATGTTCGCTTTCCTTTTTAGTGGACGTTTCAATGTGCAAACACTGTAGTTTTTGGCTTTCAATAAAAGATTGATTTTTGACGATTTCAAAGGTACGCCTTTTCTAAAATTAACAGCCATCTCTTACACTGTTCATTAGACGAGTGTTTGAACACGGAGGCTCTCATGCGCTTTGCAACAGAACTGAAAGGCGGGGGAAAGGGGGCTGTTTCGTCAATAAGCGGGAACAGGATATACTACCACTGGACTAGGTTGTTGGAGACTATCTACACCAATGGCTAGCCACAACTGTCTAAATGATAAAAACGCCGGTGTCCAGGGGTTGCATAATCTTATTTTGATTTACTTGTCCGTATATGCAATATCTTTTCTGCATTTGTCCGTATGATGGTTATATTGCAAACTTCCGTAACAATTACTTGTCCATTAAGACCTTTGGACAAGCTGAACAACACGAATTTTGACTTTCCTACACTTTGTCACACTACCGCTTTCCGATGTCAAAATAAAAATATATATCTATTGCATTTTTCGATGATAACATGATTTACCCAAAGAATTATCTATTGATCATTTCCGATTGAACATATTTCTAAGCTATGAATATGTTTTTCTCGTGTCAACTTCTTTAGAGCTTCGATATGTCCTCAATTGTGTATACGAGTATGACAATATGGGTTTGCCGAGAACATTTTGAAAGATTACATGCGCATGAGTTTCACAAAGCCTGTTATCTGGCCTTTGGCGCAAATGCATTTATATTCTGGTGGATATGCAATACCCCCATATGTTTCTTGTTGGTCTCTTGTGAGACAACAACATACATATCTCCGCCATTCTAATATGTCACTAATTCTCTATGGTATTATTTTGTGAAAATAAACTGTTGATTAGAATTATTCCATAGATTGATAGACTTGGAGACCTCATTCACTATTGATTTTCGAGGACACAGGTGATTTCTCAAAGACATTTTAAGGAGAACATTTACTGCATCATTTTGTTATGGTGTTTCTAAGATTAAAGATTCAATAATGACTTCTCCGCAATATTCTTGCACGATGAAGACCTTTGGGTGTTTTGACATTAGTTGTACGACGCTTTCAACAAGACACGAGTACAAACTCAGTCAACCAACGCTTTGAAACCATCTAGAAAAGCTAGTATGCCTCTTAACTATTGTAAGTCAGAACAAAACGACTTATTTATGATGCTATTTATATCAATAGTTAACAGTTACTCTAGTTTTAAATCCACTTACATGCTTCTGCTTGTAAAATAGTCCCGTAGTCTTTTGGACGGATAATCGTTCGCAAAGCTAACAGAGGTGTGTGGAATTCATTCGGATGCTTCTTCAACGTTTGTGAGAGAGTGTATGTCCTATATTCCGAAACAGTTTCATGAGTTCGACCTCAACAAGACGTCAGATAAGCATAGAGCAGTATCATCTCTGTCTGTCTCTGTCTGTCTCTGTCTGTCTCTGTCTGTCTCTGTCTGTCTCTGTCTGTCTCTGTCTGTCCGTCTCTGTCTGTCTCTGTCTGTCTCTGTCTGTCTCTGTCTGTCTCTGTCTGTCTCTCTCTGTATCTGTTTGTCTCTGTCTGTATCTGTCTGTCTCTCTGTTTCTCTCTCGCTCTGTCTGTCTGTCTCTATCTATCGCTCTGTCTGTCTGTCTCTCTCTCTCTCGCTCTGTCTGTCTCTCTCACGCTCTGTCTGTCTCTCTCTCGCTCTGTCTGTCTGTCTCTCTCGCTCTGTCGGTCTCTCTCTCGCTCTGTCTGTCTCTCTCTCGCTCTCTTCCATCCCCTGTTCTCCTTTTGCATCTCGACATTCTTAATTTACATTTCTTCACACTTATCATATATATCTATACTTTAGTTTGAATAAATAGACATAGACATAGACAAATTTTATTGACATAAGCTAGTACAGCTTCTAGTCATAAAGTGATGTTCCATACTATTCACCAATGAGGTACCTTTACCACGTGACGTGGTCCCTATTTAGAATGTTCAAATGGCTAGAAACTCTCTGTATCGTATTCGATCCAGTTCAACAAGTTTGGCAAACACGTTCTACAAATATTTACCTTGAGCCAGCATATTTCTTCTATGGTTCGTATTATCATAATACTATTGCCGTAATAAAGCAATATCAAATAGCCATATCATTCTAATAGACACTTAAATATTTAATTTTTCAATTTGAATTAATTACAGTTTAATTTCTTTTTTCGATTACTATTGAGAAACTTTGCAACCTTTTGATGGGTGGAAATGCTCCCTTTTCGTTTATGGATTGGAAATAGAAAAAAAAATATGAAAAGAAAAAGACACGCACAAAGAAGAAAGAAAATGATTGTCATAACTAAGCAATTAATGTTCTGATGGGATAAATCGAATATGTTCATATTTTGTTGATTCCGGCACAAAGAACAATATTTTAAACTTTCAGGCTATTCTTTAATGACTTATCTCAACAAATTCGCGCATTTCATCATAACAGTTGTTCCCATACACCACGTGTATCTAAAGGTACACTGTATGTTGCTTTAGTCAAAGTAGATACATAATTGGTAAAATTGCCAAACGGCATATAATCATAATTCATAATGATCCGAATTAGGCATCTTTGTGTGGATTGTCATGTATGAACATATTTATTTTAGATACTTGTTTTCCGCAAACACAGACTGATATAAATTAAGCGATTTGTACCCTTTCTTTTACTTATATAGAAATGTATTCGTCATGTTGGTCGATCCTGTCGATGTTATTATGACGCCTGATGTTGATAAGGTTCAGAATTTCGAGGGTAAGAGATTAATGCTCTGATGGAATAATAAACCGTACACGTTTTATATCACAATCGTTGTCATCAAACCAAAGGACATCTTCAATTTCTTTACTTCTAAATTGCTAAAATCCCGTTATTTCTTTAGTCAATGCGAAGAGAGCCTTCGCGCCTGTATTCAGGTCAAGTGGCGGCTGGCCTGTGATCTAACATGTTTGGTACTCTGAGTATCTTTCCTTATCAAATTGAAGCAGCTATTTAAGATATTGAAAGGCAGACAATACAAAAATCTATTTCTAGAAAGTTTCCCAGCATTCTAAGAGTGAAAAGGTTAAATCCTAATCTGTGAGATAGTTCTTTTAACCAATTACCAAACAATGACGACATTTAACCACTCTGTTGCAGACGACTCTGGAAAACATTAAGGGAAAAGGAGAAATCGCTCATGACGAGCAATATTTCCTTTTCCCACGATGTTTTCGGTCCTATCAGAAGATTATTTTCCAATTTCATCACATTTTGAAATGTCATCGGCAGACTCTTTCTATTTGGTGCAGTCAAAAAGTTGGCGTTTGGTAAAGGGTTGAAGCCTCTGCATGTTGTTGCGCCTTGGGATGTACTGTAAGCACTACCCAGGTGTTTAAAGGTGAGTAGCTCGGGTTTGTTTGTCTGGACTGGTGACAATACAGTGCTATATTATTCCTTAACTGCGTGTCATCCATTTAGTTCTTCAATTGATACACCTTTCGTTTACATTAATAGCGTGGAAAGATAAAGCCGAGCCCATTGCTGTGTTATAGAATGATCAGGGGTGTACCAAAAGCATTTAACCCATTTCAAAACAATAACGACATTTTACCAGATTGTTGCAGACGACTCTGGAATGCATTGTGGGGAAATGAGGAATTGCTCTTAACGAGCAATTTCTCCTTTTTCCACAACGTTTTCTTCCCTATTAGAAGATTATTTTTAAATTTCATCACAGTTTGAAATGTCGTCTGCAAACTCTTGATATTTGGGACAGTTGAAATTTTGGCGTTTGGTAAAGGGTTAACCAATTACTTCATAGAATGTTTAAACTCGTAATGATAAACGCACCGAAAATAAAGAACCACTAGGAGAAAACGTTGCCTTGCTTGTAATAAGCAGTAACCCTTTTGTTTTTAAATCTTTTCTTTTTATTTTCTATTTATTATGTAACAATTGTTTTAACATTTAGATTAATTACTATTGATTCTATGGTACATAACCAGCAAAAGCGACGAATACAAATTAATGAAAAGTCGCAAAGAACCCCTCACGTCATGGTATTCGAACCCAGGACCATCTTGTCAAGAGGTCGACGCTCTAACCCTTTACCAGTATCCTTCCTTACCACACCAGTTTTTTTCATATATAATATGATTACCGTTTCATTTCATAACTGATCTTCGCTCTAAACCTTAAACGGAATCATTCAGTAACATATAAACGGCAACTGCTTATTTCACAAACAGTACAATATTTGATACCTAAGAAAACTGTGAAAGATCAACATACTACTTCTATAAAAGGAGATAGTTTGGTCGAATACAAGAGTCAATTTGGTAGTATATGTTGTGAAAAAATCTTATTCGAAAGAAACAAAAACAAAATTAAGTGTATGCATGTTTTGATTGAATTTAAACGTTGTCTCGGAAGGTCAATTAAGTCATGTTAAGCAAATTCATCATTTGTCATTGACGTCCAATATGTTCAATACCGTAAACTGTTTGCTCTTGGACAGAATAAGACTGTTACATTATCACTCGCTTTGGTAGACAAATATGGGCCTAGAACGCATTGCAAAAGGTAAGAATAAAATAAAAGAAACAAAAAATATAGAAAAAATAAACACTTTCGATCTATCGGTACGGTTTACGATTTGTTAATGTCACACTTGTCATATTGTTATTAATTCATAGAGCCACCAAGCTTTACAACGAAAGATAAAGACAAACATACGTAGGGGACATACGGACAAAAATCAATTATACAATGCGACATTGATTGCGATATATTCAAAGGCAAACACGACTTCGTCCAGCTGATAAATGATTGAATTGCACTCATCTATAGTAAACAGTGAAAGGTACTTGAAGACTGAAAGTTAGGCTAGCGGTTGATTCAATCTCGTGGGAAATGGCGAGGACCGAGTTATAAAAGAAGTCAAATTATTGTCGATTGTGTTGCCTTCCCCACCAACCTGTCGATGGCAGTTTCTTAAAGAACATCGATCTCAAGTGGAATGCCCGTTTTAACCTATTGCTCTGCGGATAGACGGAACTCGTTAACATTAAAAAGGCTTATTTTGTTCTTTTAAATCTTTACCGAACGCCAAATTTTTGACAGTCCCAAATTGAAGAGTTTGCACACGAAATTGAAAAAATGTGATGAATTTGGAAAATATTATTATGATATAGTAGAAAACATTGTGTGAAAAGGTGTAGTTGCTCATAACGAGCAATTTCTTTCTTTCCCACAATCTTTTCTTGAGGCATCTGCAACAAAGTGTTAAAATGTCATTATTGTTTGGTAATGGGTTAATCGATATGAATTCTGTGATTTGTTCTAAATTTCTGAGATTGTTTTCGCTTCACAAATGTAAGAAAACACGTTGATTGAAGGATCATTTCCTTGATACTAATATTGCGGTTGTCCTCGAATTATTTTCTAATTCTGTACATGACATTGCCTTAGCATTTAAATCAGTGTGTGTAAGAAATTTGTATTTCAGATTGGTTCACTAAAAGAATTCAATTTATCGAATCAGCATTATTTCGTTGATATAAATCGACGAATTCAAGATGGTGTTTAAAACCGTCTGTTAAAGGAACAATGCAATCGGACATCACTGTGTACATAAATATTCACTTCTTAATATTCAAAGATAAAACTGAAACTTGATGCAATGTAGAATACTTTTATGTATATGGCTTCTGCATTACCGACTGAGTTGACGCTGGGTAACAGGGTCTTCCTCGTGTCAGGAAGGTTACTGGTTCGATAACCGGGTAAGACTGCTTCGAAGTCCAAATAAAATGGTTGTTATTGACTTCCACTACGGCGATCTATGTAATAGAGCTTGGTTATCTACATATGATATGACGCCGTGTATACATATTTTAAGTTATATCACGGCTTTCATGGTTCATCAGTACATTGTATAAACGTTTGGCCCTGAAGTGTCTCGCAAAAGGCTTAAAACAGGGACCCCGTGTTCTAAATCCGCCAATTTAATCACTGGGACACGCATGCTTCCAGTATGACCGGAAAAGCTTTTTTTAATGTCAAAAAGAGTTTAGATTATGGAACTTCGTGATATAGATATAACCTGTTGAAAGCAAACACAAAACAAAGTATGACAATGCCCATGTTACCGCAAGCTACATATATTTCCGTTTTTATATTGAAAAAAAATGATTTGAATAATCAGCAAATATGATATAAATGTCCTTATAGTGCTGGAACCGACTTCATGCTTATGCAAAAATGTGGGATCACAGGTCAGTCGCCAAGCAATTGGCGGCTGACCTATGATCTAACCTGTTTGCTTCTCTGAGTATCCTTTCCTCATCAAATTTATGCAGATATGCAAGGTTTTGGAAAGCAGTCGACAAAGAAAAATATTTTTAGAAAAATCTCACAGCCTTCTAATGGTTAATGAAATTATTAAACTTGATAGCCGACACCTTTTTAACGTTTTCTACCACTCTCTCAATGGCAGACAACTCGCGATTTACACCCGGTATACAATAGAAGCTGTTCTGACGAGATTAGTTTTCAATTAATACTCGCTACTTAGTTCCTATGGGGGCGGAGTCCAGTGACACATTAAGCCCCGCCCATAACGTGAGTGGACGGTACGAGTTGCGTGAAACGGATGCCGTTTTCATGGGGTTCGTATTCCTGAAGAGTGCTCACTCAAAAATTAATTTTTATTACAAGCGAATTAAAAAGTCACGCAAGATATGAAAATCTGAAAACTATGACACAAAAGGGGAATTATAAGATGAATTTTGTCAAGGATGTTGAGGATATTTCTGATCGATTTGTTCTGTCGTCTGTTATTTTTTGTAATTCGGTTTACTCGTTTCAGTAATTGTTTTTATATTATTTTTGGGGATGTCGCCAAACGTTAAGCAACATCAAACGACAAATATAAGGTATACAAACCAATCGAGCCAACATAATTTTATTTTTTGATATAGGGTTGAATTAAACTACGAGCTGGTCGATTTAGATATTCTTCTTTCGTCAAAGTGGTTCCTCAAAAACCGTCAAATTGAGTCACTTTGGAGAATTATGTTAATGTACTTGCAATTAAATCATAAGATCAATTTTAACAAATGAAGGTATTTTCTTCATTTGAAGCAGCGATGTCACATGATATTATACTGGTGTATCTACAGTTTGATAATTGGACGTCGATTTATACGCAAATTAGTACATCGTTATCTTTTTTTTTGGATACAATTATTGTGAATATGTATATTGCTTATATTGACCACCATATCAATCGCATGTAATTAATTATATATGTATTGACTATGAGCTTGTGTGCTTAATGTCTTAATAAAATTATGTTATGTTATGTTATGTTATGTTATGTTATGTTATGTTTTGTTATGTTATGTTATGTTATGTTATGTTATGTTATGTTATGTCATCAATGTATCCCCTCTCATTTCCCATCAATACTTCCCATACGAATCTAACTTGGATTAGCATTCGTGTTTAACCCTTTTATTGTAAGAGATAGAGAACAGTTTATGTTAAGAGAATAAAAAAACAATAGAAGGCTTATACTTTATTCAACAGTAATATTGTTTCACAAACCCTTAAGGTTTTAATAATTTGCAAACTACAGTACATATTACTATAAACTCAACACACCATGATGAAAAAGACTTGGAATAGAAACACTAGTACAAAATCGGCGAAGCTGAATTTTTCAACAACTCCTATATTTCCTATCACCAATTGTATATGTCGTGACATTAACGATAAAGTGCAAACAGGGTCAATGTCCATTATTTCCGCATAATAGCAACACTTTTACGGACTCTCCCGATAATGGAAGACAACGTCTCTCGAGCGCAACCCGGCATTTCAAGTTACGTACGCTACCACTTTTGAGAGCTCTTCTCGTCGTCTCAAGGAGGTACAAAACGTCCCCCAACATTGTCTGCTGGTTCCCGGGAATGATACACTGGTTGCTGGCTGGCGTACCCGCTGGATGCCATAAAACGGTTCCACATTAGGACCGTCACTCGAGCACCTCTTCACGACAATTGACGGCAAATGGATTCCCTGATTCTGTAATACAAAGCCTTTTGTGTAACGAGTTTGTTGTACAACAGCGTGTTTGATATATCCTCGATGCCATATATATGTATATGAATCATGGTGCAATGGAAAAATATCCTATAAGATATAAGATGGATGTCGGGATTGATTGATATACCTTCCTTAACAAAAAAACTATGTTCTGTTCTGTATCTAATGCCAAGTTTTGCTTTACATCTATTAATAGAGCGGGCGATTAGAAAATATCATCGTTTGAACTCAGTCGATAGACCTTAAACTTTGTGATGGCCGTATATAAGGAAGGTCCGGCTCACGCTGCTACGGTATACGCAGGTTTCGGGGATTTCTGGTTCGTTTAAACTATAGTCACAAAGTCTTATCCCGTTTTCACGAATATGAACACTGAAAGTTGTCAAAAGGCTGGGTAAGTGTTGAAAATGGCTGAAACCCAAGTACAGGCTGAGATCGATGATTATTGTAATGAATGTGGTTATGGTAATACTGAAGTTGATTTTAAAACATTGATGATGGTGATGCCGTTGATGTCTGACAATGAGGATGACGATGGTGATGATGATGATGATGATGATGGTGATGCCGTTGATGTCTGACAATGAGGATGACGATGATGTGATGATGATGATGATGATGATGATGATGATGATGATGATGATGACGATGGTGATGATGATGATGATGATGATGATGATGATGATGATGATGATGATGGTGATGGTGATGCCGTTGATGTCTGACAATGAGGATGACGATGGTGATGATGATGTTGATGGTGACAATTATGCCGATTGATGTGCGGAAACAAAAATTCTCAAATCATTAACGAGGACTTTCCGAACTCACCTTTTCATGGTTAAGGGGGGAAATAAGGGATAATTATTTTATTGTTTAGCCAACGAACCTAGCGAGCCCGTGATCTTTTTAACATACCACCAATTATTATAGCAAACAATCGTCCAGACAAAAGCCGGGGCATTTTAGGGCCAGTTATGCATAAACGGCGAGTTAATTTATTTCACCTCACCCCTTCTAGAATGTACACTGTTCATACAGGGGACGTGGGATCAAATAACTTAATTGTAAATTTCATGTCAACTCATTTAATCCCTTCAATCATATTGCCGACCTTTGAAGCGACTTCAGCGGGTGGTATTAATGTAATCAATTGTTGGTAAAAAGATGACATTGCTTTTTGCAAGCAATTTCCTCTTTTTCCACAACGGCCCCAATTTTCCTATTGTGCATATATATTAATAAAAGAATAGTCTATGATGTTTTTTTCGTTTTGGTTTGCCTTTTTCTGTGACTGTGTGAATGGCGGATTAGGGACAGCGTTAAAACATTGTTCGGTTAATAGTCCAGTTCCTTTATCAGACAAACAACAACGGCAACAATTCCTCTGAGACTTCCGCTCGAAAAATGTAGTTCCATCGCGCGCCATGGCCTTTCGGTTTACACAATATGGTAATGCAATAATATTGACACGGGATCCCGTTTCTATGGGGTTTAGATCAGTTATATGGAGAGATCCGTTCATTTGAAATTAAAAGGAGTAATTATCACTCGCATCGAACACGTGCAAATAAAAACCGTGATTTCTGGAAATGGTTGGCCGACTTGATTGTACCATTCAGGCGGCATATGTGTTTTCGTCTCCAGGGACGTCTCAAATCGTGCGCCGGAAAATCGAAAAACTTTAAATGGTCGTTAAAGCGAGAATCGGAATAAAACCCCGGGATGACAAGAAGATTGTCTCTATAGACCCCGCCGATGAATGAGGCTAAAAGAACTCCAATTCTTGAGGGATGGCTGTCATTAAAAACGCTAAAATGTTGCACTTATGATTGCGTTAATGGACGGGATTTTTTTTATTTAGTTCAAACTAATCAAATTCCATTAGGTGATCAAAAGAGAGTAATTATACTTTCTACGAACAAAAAAGAGGCCGTTTAATACACTTTCCCTCATTCTCCTCTCAAACATATCACGAAAAATGAATAATTTTTACGCACTTTTGATATATCTTTCGTACTGACGGGATAAAAAGGTAAACAAAAAGAAAGATTATAAGACATTAATATATTGCATGCATACAATATCTCGCCTTTCGCACACTATTTCGCAATGATTTTTGTTATTCTCAAAACCAAAACGACTTCTCTATATCGAAGTTTGTGACAAGCAGGGTTGTTTCCAGCTATGACACTATCAGTCTAACAGTTCATCTTTATTCATGCACAAATGGAGTTTCATAGAATTTGATACTCCGGGTTGATGACATTTTTGTCGCGAATTATCCCCGGTCGGGTATACAATATTTGAACTGTGACATGACAAGACGTGTCGTTAACCCGTTACCATACAATATCGCCGTTTTACTAGTTTGTTGCAGAAGACTCTGGTAAACCTTGTAGGAAAAGGAGAAATTGCTCTTGACGAGCAATTTCTCATTTTCCGACAATGTTTTCTACCATATAAGAAGATTATCTTTCAATTCCATTACATTTTGAAATGTCGTCTGCAAAATCTTTCAATTTTGTGACAATCGAAAAAAAGCGTTTGGTAAAGGTTACGTGATTCTACAAGTGTAGTGGTGGAAACTGAAAGTTTCAATATACGACACTTCTCAAGACCAAAAATTTCGATTCTGTTTGCGATTTTAAGAAGAAACCGTTTTTATAAATGTATTATTGATATAATTATGAAAAGTTGTTTATATCGAGTTATTTCTCCTGTGATTAATGTGGTTTCCTAAGAGGTTTGCTCAACCTATCTTTCGTAAAGCTTTGTTATTCGTGATGAAACTTAACACACTTTTGCTTTTCCTTAACCACCGACTATCTCATTTCTTATAGTAATACCATTCTTGAAATTTCATTTTTAAATATTGTGCTCAATGTTTGTTGATCATTGTTTTGTCTGTGTCATACTCTATGTTATAGTATATGGCCATAGACAAACTTTGTCGATGATTGTCAATAAAAAATTGAAAAAAAAGAGTCATGGAATAAGTCACTTGCAAAACCCGAAAATAATAACAAGTGGCATAACGTAAGCTAGTCGGGAGACTGCCTCGCAATAAAATCCATATGCCGTTACCGGGATTTCAACTCACGCGTGAGGAGACATGCGATTCTTTAATTGTGTACTCTAACCAACCTGTTACCATTGGTTACAAGCTAAATATGAAATAATAAGTTAAGTTCGACAAAAGTACTATAAAAAGTGTTTTCGAAGAGATCGTATAGTATCTATTTAACCCTTTAAACATCATAACCAAATAGAAAACCTGCCAATGAAGTCATTTTATTCCATTTAACAAATTGTTTTCATCAATGATGCAAAATAGATCACTATGATACTTTAAAAAGTATCTTGTTTTGACGCACAATGCACGCTACCTTAGTGTCATCCGTAAATTTTCTATGGAAGTAAAAGTAATAAATGTACCCGTTGAACTAATATTGTCTTATTGTCTTTCAAAATTAGATATTAGAATATCAAAACATTCTCCTATTTGCTTTACACTTTCCCTCATACAAACGATTTTAAGTGTACGTATCGCTAATTTCCAAAGTGACAATTGCTCAAAACTCGCATTGCCGCCGTTTTTCCACAATGCTTTCTACCGGTTTAACCCTTATAATGTTAGAACCGACTTCATGCTAATGCAAACAGGTTAGATCAAGGCCTGCCGCCAAGTAAATTGGCGCTGGCCTGTGATCTATCCTGTTTACTACTCTGAGTGCCCTTCCTCATCAGAATTAAGCAGCTATTTACTTTTGGAATGCAGACCACACAAAAAATCCGTTTTTAGAAAATTACCCAGCATTCTAAGGGTTAACAAAGAAATAACTTCTATTCCATATCATATATTTATCGATGGCTGTTGCTTTCAATTTGGACCAGATACACTATCCTAGTGGGGGGATGGGTGAAGAGATGACATGACTATCGTGCTCTGTCGTGCATCGGCCATAAACCCAATGGGAACCCGTATAAACGCGGGTTAGGGCACACGCCCCATTCAATTAAAACAATAAAGTCAATTTCGCGACGACATTAACGGATTCATGGGTCCACTTTAGACCATTCCCCCGAGCTCCCTAGCAACAGGACCTGCAGGCATTTCATTTCTTTTTTTTGAAAAGCGTTTATAAAGAGATGTAAGGTGAGAAATGACATCCTTAATATTACCCTTCTCATTTACATTCAATAAAAAATAATTTAAAGGTCCTTAGATGAGTAGAAAATAAAAAATAAGAAATCAAAACCAAAACATTGCACACACAAATTTCAGTTTTAAAATTGAGACGAGTTCAAACCGAAAGAGGAAATATGGGGAGCGACATAAAACCAAAGGGTAAGGACACCAATTCATTAATTAAGGCAAATCTACAGTAAAATTTATCACATACAATAGGCGCTCAGGTGTAGTCCCCAATGAAAGCCATCGGCCTTTTATTACCGAGGCACGAGTACTCTCGGCATCAAAGACTCTGCGAGGCTCGCTCGACGAGATGCGATCTTCGCCCGTAAAAATTAATTTTTCCCGATAAATCTTCGCATGAACCTGTTAGAAAACCCAGCGAGGGTCTTTAATGAAACGTACGACCGCGAACTGTTTAACCCTTTACCAAACGCAACATTTTCGACTGTCCCAAATTGAAAGAGTTTGCATACGACGTTTCAAAATGTGATGAAATTGTAAAGTAATTTTCTGAAAGGGCAGAACACTTGGTTGGAAAAGGACAATTTTCACGTTACGAGCAAATTCTGCTTTTCCCTCAATGCTTTCCAGATTCATCTGTAACAAAGTGGTCACATGTCATTATTGTTTGGTAATGGGTTAACCACTTAGAAAGCTGCGTATTTTTTCTACAAATATATTTTCGTGTCTTCTGCTTTACAAAAGATTGCCTATTCGCTTAGTTATGATGAGGAACGATACTCAGAGTAGCAAACAGGTTAGATCACAAGCCAGCCGCCAATTACTTGGCGGCTAACCTGTGATCTAACCTGTTAACATGAGTATGAAGTCGGTTCCAGCACTATAAGGGTTAAACTCTTCATTTAACCCACTCCCATTTTTGTTTTTCTGTGGTTTAACTTAACGTAGCTTTTCAGCAATGATACAGGTATATTGTAGCGGTTAGTTCTGTTCTATCGTTCCTTGCCAGAAACTACTGTTTTCAGGGATGTCAGATGAAGAAGCTACAATCATTAGCCACAACGCGTATGGCTTTGAAGCATCTGAATGTGTAGCCTGTGGTGGTCCTGGCCAATGCATAGCGCTAATGCGGGGTATACGCAAGGGCCAGGGCCCGAGGCTACTGAAGGTATGGTTTCGATTAAGCAACGAGTCTAGATCCGCTACTGCGAAGGTCTGAACCCACTCGAGTATATCCGTTTTTTCATTGGATAATCCCGATGTGTTCAGATTGGGTCAGAAACCCATTTCCTTTACTTAGATACAGTTTTGAAGACTCAGCGATATATCTCATTATATCACTTATAAACTCAACTGAACACACACTTAACCATTTAACGCCACATGTTTGCGTCTTGCAGCACACGACTTTCAAAAGGCTTTGTGGCAAAAGGAGAAATTGCTTGTCACAAGCAACTTCTCCTTTTGTCACAATAGGTTTTCAAACGTATTAGATATCATAACCGTAGAACTAAAAGGTCTTTCTCATGTCTACAAGACAATTGAAATGAAGATTGCCCATCATAAGCATATAATCGCTTTCATTGTACATATTTATGACAAATGCTGAACGCACCATATTGAATTCTCGGGTTGAGGGTTTAGATTACCAAAAAGAAAAAGAAAAAAAAAGAAAAAAAGAAAGAGAACCAGTAAAATAGTTGTACCTGTTGTACGTATAGGCAAATACCAGTTAAATATGTTTATTAGGCTTTTGATAGGCAACAGCTGATTTAACTGATCGTAAGTTTGACATTGCAATTCATTGGACAAACATTTCGGAAATTTGCTTTTAAGCTTTTAAGTGATCTATCTGCGAAGACATACTTCAGAGGAAAATAATAGCAACGAGCATATCGAGTTGAGTTATAGGCTTTGAGTATTATTTATTTTAACCTCGATGTACCTCGTCAGGACTTTGTACTCTCCTAACAAGAACTTTGCGTGTCCTTTAATTGGCAAGCTGGAGTAAAACAATTACGTGAGTCTTCACACGTGACTCGCAACAGTACGGGTTCTTTACGGCCCATGGGTCTGATTAACAAAGAAAAGAAAAAATACCAGGAAAAAAGGAAATGCCAAAATCAATGGATCGATTAAAACTTTCCACTTTCAATCCTTAATTTGGTCATATGCCGCATTCAACAATTTCACTTATATCAGGGCGACATTTCACTTATTCATTCTTACTTTGACGTCTTTTCGTTTTATCGTCTGAGGCTAGAGTAAAGTGTCATGTTCAAGCACTTTCCTCAATATAAATAAAAAGGCGCCATAGACCTTGATATGTTGTAATCATCTCCCCGAGGATTGCCATTACACCAACTTGGATCCCCACTGAAAAGTTCGGGCGGCGAATTTACATGCACGTCGATGATTGTCAAATTAACCACTACACCAACATGGTCTCTTGCTACCAAATTCAAGCAGGGTTGTTCATGAATGGAGACAGTCGTCTAATTTCGAAAGAAATGGGCTGTTACCTCGATTCAAGAACAAATAGCTTATACTTGTGTCCCGGATTCGAAAGCATTTCGAAGGTTATTGGAGTTTTGGATATCCACTGTGTTTATGTCGCGAATCAGACAGTGGCTTCGAAATATATATCAAGTAATATGAAAACGAAATAAATCGAATATACACGTATTGTTAAGTGCGCCATCACAATTTTCTCAGACTTATCGAACACACTTTCTCAATCTCGGTACCATGACGCTCTCTATATATCTGTTGTACTCATTTAATTAAAAGAAATAATAAAGAAGGAGTAGAAAAAAGAAAAAAGGACTTTAACGTAACCCAAGCGCTCTTGTAACATGTAACATGACTGTTAGAGAGACCTCTTCCATCATGAAACCAAATCTCGATGAAGACGATAACACGTGAGACCCGCAGATTTTTATCAGGAAACGCTTGGAATTACAAACGAGCTTCTCCGCCACACAGACGCTCTGGGTACTGCTTCATCTCTAATCCGTAAGAATATTGCACGAAAACAAACATGTCGGTAATATTCAAGGTTTTGAAATTGCGGTTCTAATTATAAACAATATTTGAAACCAAACTGAAAGTATGTTATTGGCAAGAAATGCTACCAAGCACAAACAAGTCTTTCCCTTTTCAATGACAACATAGAGATACTTGAGGTTTTTCGTTTTTCCCGTTTATTTTTACTCATGGGGAAACTATAAGGATCGCCTTAACGTGCCCTCTATTGACTTTATGAGCCCTATGTCGACCGTCTAATGTTTACTATTAATTTGGTGATCATCGCTACCGACCGTATCTCGACCGCTTCCTGGAAAACAAAGGGGTTAAACAAGATTGTAAAGTGTCGATGCAGATAGGCTTATCAGTAAAGCTTCGACTGATTCGGATTGAAATGTTCTTTGTCAGAATACAAGGTCTTTACATGATATTGGCCCTTGATTTATTACTCCTTTTTAGGAAAGTACCTTTTAGTGAGTTGTTTTGAAACTATAACTTACGATCAATTAATACGATACCTTTTTAAAACATAACGACACTTTTTCATTCGTGCTTTGACAACCGATCCTCGAAATATTTAAGCATATCTCCATTTTTTTGTTCTTCCGTAAGTACAAAGACCGTTTTATTTTTTGCATTCTTATTTTGCATCTCTTAAGCTAGGGTTTTAAGCATGAGTTGATTTGTTGTGATTTGACAGTTATGTTGGTGATCAGATAAGTTCAAAAGTCATGGTACGAAGAGCGTTGGGGATTTTTGTTGTCATTCTTGGAAAAGCATCTCTAAACTCAAACGTTATTTTCATTTCCTTTTGATAGTACGTATACGTAAATGTTAAGGCAGAGATCAACAAAACGAGAAATTAGCATATAACGTTCAAAACAGTTTGAGATGACAATAGTAGTCAAAACTAAGATGAATAAGATAAGCAGTTAATATACAAGTTGCAGAAAGAAATTTCTTCTTTTCCCATGTCAAATGATACCCAATTTCAAAAGGGAAACATACAAGGTTCGAATCTACAACCAATGCCTTCTTCCGCATTCAATAGTGAATGCATGCACCATATAAAAACGATCACTATATATGAAACCTTATAATTGCCAGCAACATGGGTAGAACCACCTATTATTGTAATTCGAAGATCGATTATTCGGCAATGTACACCATGGTTACTCTCGAAAAGGAATACAAATGGTCGTTTAAGAACCTAGCTAAGAATAAAAGGACATATATGGTGTGTGCCATTGTGTCATTCTACCATACGTCGATTGTGAAATGTGGTCTCACCACTTATAACATAAAACAATAACATACACATGTCTCGATTCTCCTTCCTAATAAATGAAACGTTCATTCATGCCGGACAAAGGTTAGTTAAAACTCGCAAGATGGACCCTGCCTTTCACGGTATTCGAATCAACGACCTTCGATTCCCGGATCCCGAAGACGGCAATCTGCCACATGACCACTCTCGCGCACTTTCTATTAGAAAACTCCATTTAGAAAGTTATACCATATTTTACAGTCTACCGAAAGTTTCACAATAGAGCAGATAAGGGAATGATCGCTTAGGAGAAAATTAAATTGAATGAACGCACAAAAGTCCATTCTCCTATTGATCGATTCATCTGTTTAGGATACATGCAATTAGACAGATACAACTTTAACATTTACAAAAACATTGTTATATTATAAACATATAAGACATAATATGATTTTGCATGGTGTTGGGCATAAACAGAAAGTTAAAGTTACGACATTGTTCAAATATTTCAAAGGGGATGAACTAAACAAAGCAATTAAACATACTTTCATGCGATGTCAACATTCAAGATTGATCTCACAAAAGTCGCCATCGAATGAGTCAGGGACCTAGGCTATTTGATACAATAGATAGAAGGACAGGTGCAAACGCGCTTCCAATATCGAAGATGACTACCTTTTATTTGTTGACTGTTAACCCGGCGGTTTTCAGATAACGGCTACGCGATTTTGTTTGATCTAAACGACTCATTTACTGTTTAATTCACTGAACAATAACCCCAGCATCCTTCGCTTTAACACTGTCCCTGGGTCCAAATACCTTTCCACAGATGCAAGAGTGTTAAACAATGAAAGCAAAAACAATACTCGTCATGGTCTTAAAAGCGGCATGTTAAACTTTGAACACTTAAGACAAAATGAGAAGTTGCTTTTAATGAGCAAACTTTCTTTTTTTGTCATAGTTTTTGGTTGATAATTTGCTGAGAAAATGTATCAATTTTTTCTATAACATGGAAAGGGTATACTGATCAAGCGGCAATCGAAGGGTCATCACTTCCTCTGGTCTAATGAGAATTATAAAAAAGGAAGAAACATTTAGTTTCGTGTTGTTATTCTTCAGCAATTTAGTGATAACTTGTTTCCCGACACACACCGTACGTTTTACTCATATCTTGGGCATGTCACATATCAATGGTGTAGAAAAGCAGCCCATGGTGCTACTGATATGAATATCACGTATTAATGTCGTAGGCTTCCGGTGATGAAAATTGTGTCACCACGCGAAGATACGCACTGACTGTTATAATTGTCGTGGCGTAATTGAGATATTGTCGATACCGGTGCATAACCCAAAATAACATGATGAAAATTAAAGGACCAGGTTTAAACGAAATGAAATGAAAAACATACCACCAAAGAAAATTTCTGACAGAGACATTTGAAACGGTAGAACACGCAGCGCCAAAGGTAGACAGGCATTACGAGAAGCTTTTCTTATATTTTCTCATTGGATATCTATTTGTCTACATGCATGAGTTACAGCTAAATTTGCAATTATTGTAAGTTGTTTTATCTTATAAAAAATGTTACATTTTTACCAATTACGGAACAACAGAACCATTATCAGCACAATCTCACTGGAAATCCCCATATTATCACAGCGTAACTTCAATCTAATTCAGAAATACAAATGGCTGTTCTAACAATATTTGTACGTTGTAAGTGAAAGATTTGGATTCGAGTAGCTATTCTTTTTTATCAATTATGATAAAATATCAAAAATAAAATTTATGTTATGTTGTTATTATGAGGGAATGGACAGGGTTAAGCTGTTCTCTTCGGGAGCACTGAACTTAATTAAAGCTAATGGTATGGCCTTTACACTCCGCATTGGAAATAAGAGGTTCAATTATTAAGTGTTTGTGAATATTTTATGAGCGGAGCTTTTTTCCCCTCTGTCGGACCAAGCAATTACACTAATTGTGATAAAAAGTGATTAAGGCAAAAATAATGTCATTTGATGATCTCGAAAATATCTAAATGTTGACAACGCATTAACTAAGGCACATGACGCTTGCGTTATGTTGCAAGATATTCTATCTAGTTTTTATGCAGACTGTGTGAAAAAAGAAGTCATTGTTCTCGTTTGCAACAATGCAACAATTATGCTTAGATATATTTGTGTGTTACATTGATTCATGCTGAACTCTTATCAAAATTACCTTTCATATCCCTTTTCCTAATTAGCTAAATAGAAAACAAAAACAGGCGAAATATATAACAAATAACACCATTAATAGTTGTATATTAACAGAGCAATTTAGTGGAGGCAGTGTAAATAAGTCAATGTTACTCAACCGTGTACATTGTACATGTAATGGAGAAAATAATGCGAAAGGAAAGCATATTGAAGACCAAAAAACAGTTTTGGCCTGAAATTTGCCTCCATTCGCCAGTCTTTCTCCATTACTCCACAGGAGCATACTGGTTTGGACTCAAAGATATCCACGATTTAGCCCCAAAATCGTTGAAAACAGCCTTAACCGCAAACAAACAGGAAATCGCAAGAGGGTCGATACACAGACTCCAATCGTCTCTGAACAAACCATTACTGCCGGTTCAATTGAACTTCGCTTCCAATCAAAAGCAATGCCGTGTTGGTACCTGATTAATACAAACGCTGTATGTTTAGTTACAGTTAAAAGAGTTCGTATACGCTACCGTAGCCTTAAAACAGCATGAAGTCTACGCACAAATACTGCATTCCAAGCAAAGATACAAAAACAGAAAAGCAAAAATTAATACACCAATCGAGAGTCACATAAATCTCTATTTCTAGCAATGTTCATTTTGTAGAACAATAACAGATTTGTATAGCTCATTTATTTCGCATTACTTTCTGTATTAATCTCATTACCGAACAATACCGATATTTACCACTTTATTGCAGACGAATCTTGAAAACACATTTCCCATAATGCTTTCTAGTCTATCAGAAGGATACTTTCCAAGTCATCACATTATGAAATTTCGACTGCAAACTCTTTCAATTTGGGACAGTCGGAGGTTTGGCGTTTGGTAAAGGAATATTCTTTGTGATTCTTGCTTAGATACACAGTGTAAATACTCTGTTGACTCTTAACGAACTTACATAATTATATTTTCACAAATAAGATTGAAGTTGTGCGTAGACAATATTTGAAATGAATTGCGTTCAATTAAAGGATTATCAACAAAAAGGTAAGTGTACTCTCTATATTTATGAGCAATTTCTCATTTCCCAGTAAAATATTATTTCAGTTATGTTTTTTTTTCTACAGACCCGTGATTATCATTTGAATAGTTTAAAAAGGTAAACCTGCATACTGCTCAGGAAACCTCCTATCATAAGGTTAACGTTGATTCGACTTTGGTGTTGGCCATGGGCAATCGGAACTGAGAAGTACACCTGTCATATATGAGTAAGGTTACTGTTTTTGGGTAAATCGTCCCCGGCTTATAACATTTTTCCTATAAGCGTCCACGTTGAGTAGTTTCATGTATATTTAAGTGTTGAACATCATTCTAAATAATTTTTCATCAGTTTCTCATGCGTAACAGTGAAAATAAAAGTTGTGATTTACGTAACCGTTTCCTTGATCAGATTAAATGACTATATAGATATCACATTTAAAATCTATATTTGCAAACGAAAGTACAATGACGTAAGACTGGCGGCGTACCTATTATTTCAGATGCGTTTAATTGGATAAACCCAATGAGTTCAGATTGGGCCAAGGGTGACGTCTCACAGGGTCAATACTCCGTAATTATGTTGTCGATTTTCAAAGAATGGCTTTACAAGGGAACGGAGGAACACAAAAGTGCAATTTTCTAAACACGACTTAAACACTTGCGTTTTGATGTTCTATCCGTCCCTTGACGATACCGTGTTTCCGTGATTAAATATAATATTCCGGCCGCGACATGCGAATGTGTCCCGGCGTATTGGTAATGCATAATAAGGCGTGATCAAGCGGTGTGGAAATCCAGGAAGCTCTAAATCACCCGGGCGGTTACATTTCTCCTTCCTTTACACATAGGGTACGAGACCGGTCAGGAATTATTTCCAGAGGTCGTTGTCCAGTAGAAAGTACCTCATGAAAATTTAGAATGTTACTGTGTGTGTTAGTTATATGCTTATACGATTCAAAAAAGGGGTCTTTTTGACTGTTTACTATCTTTTGTGGGTTTGCCACGTTTTAAACCTTTGAATTTTCCAGAACTACTTTTTGCGGAAGGCAAAGCGACTAGGCAGGCGCCCTTTTTGAATGCGATAATAGAGGGTGGTATAGAGAACTGGCCAATAGAGAAAAAAGAAGCTGTTGATCGACCTGTTTCTTCGCAAACATTTGACTGCTTACGGAGTGTGGATTAGTGAAATAAGGAGGATAAACTCTGAATCTTATCATGGAAAGTACTTTGAAGGGACAAAATGGCTGCTTTTATATAGAATGAAGAAGGGCTAAAAGTTACCCGTCTGTCACCATAGCAATGTAGTCTCAGTTCGATTTGAAACCTTCCTTTTATTGACCGAAATGATGCAAATATTCGTTTTGTAAGACTGAGACTAGTTAGCTGCTTTCTAAGCCAATTTAAAGCCAATGCTCAGAGGTGCGAACTGTTGGACTGAAAGTGGTCAGTCGGTCAATAAGCTCTTGTGTTTAGAGTAAATTAAAAACCGACTAGGATATGTTTGCGGCTTTCTACTCTCGGTCTAAAAAAGCGTCTCTCAATTGCAATGGCACTTGTTGTTTACAAAATCCCAAGACCAATGTTCTAATCTAGTACATTGTCTGTTCTTGGGATACAACTGAACGCTTTTTTCAGAAGTAGTTCAGCATTATTAGCATGACAATTAGTGCATCTATTAACTCACTTTCACTTGCAGACGATGTCTTTTTTTTTATAAAAGCAGACGACTTTAGAAACGCTTTGTAAATATGTGAAAAACCTTTCAGTTCTATCGTTATGATATGTGAATAGACTAAAAAAGCATTGCAGCAAAAGGAGAAATTGCTTGTGACAAGTGATGTATATTCTTGTCACACTGCTTTTCGAAAGTCGTTTGCTGCAAGACGTAACAATGTGGCGTCAGGCGGTAATACGTTAATGTTCTTGATATGAAGACATCAGAGCTGTACAATAATATTCCCAAATCAATGACTGCTTTCGCAGATATACATTTCTATAAAACTATACTATCCAATTACTATGTCCACCCGACAAACTGTGTTATCCTTTGGCTATACGTTTGCTTTGAGAAAGTAGACTAGAGTTCCAAACTTTCAGATAAGCCATATCGAGTGTGATTCATGGTTTTATGAATAGAACTTAAAAAAAAATCATGAATAAACTGTAGTTCGCGACTTTTGTCCAGGCCGAGGTACCTTTGTCGGTAGCATGTACCATATAATACAAGGTTCTGAGTTCTAGTCCTAGCTTGGCCGAAATGATTTCCAACGTTTGATATATCACGAATTGATCCCTTCTTACCATTTAGCTAGAATGGGTAAGCCACTGGGTACCGTTTTACTAAACAGTTTACGCTTAAGATTTGCGTAAGTCTAAAACAACAGTTCCTCTTTTATCAATATTGGGCTGAGCAATATTGGAAAATAACACATTGTAATATTGTACTTTAATTGAAGATACTATCCATGTCTATCAATTATGACTTACGCAAATATTTTCCGTAAGTTGTTTAGTAAAACGGTACCCAGGGTGGTTTAGGAAAGAATACTGTGCAGAGGAGCTGATGAGGAAATGACAGAAGTATATCGGATTGCTCGATATGAATGGAAAACTTGAAAGCGATGTAAAACACATATTCAAACCAACTATATACTTGAATCATATCAAGCTGTTTATGAAATTACGATTAAATAGCATACACATCGCGTGGCATCTCGTCTAGCGATGTATCGTATGACTAGGGTCATTACCCCGTCTACAGCACCCGATGAAACCCGAGCCGGTCCGATTCCCCTCTTTTGTTTCCCCTTGCTTTACAGAAAGGGCGTAAACAGTTAATGACCCTTGATAAATCAATCAACAGTCACGATGAAATGACAAAGATAACGACCTTGATGACATATCGTCCATTAATCCATGCATCCAGTATACCCGCATCGGTTCGTAACACGACCTCCAGCAATCGGAAATACTCGGCAAATTCCGGCAGACCCGATCATCACTGTGTTCGATTCGGAAAATGCTTTCGAAAAGTTAACGAGTTACCGTGAATAGTAGATTTTTACGGAATAGTGCATGTTTTGAGGAAGACATGAACGCTCTTTTGTGACATTGATCATTAATTAATCTGATAAAACTTTAACTGATTGACTGGAGCTGAGTGATTTTTGCAGAATTCTAAAAATAGTGTGATGTTCATTTCACACAATTTTGTAAGTATCTTCACAAGCGCTTAATCACCGCTTCACAAATTCTTTCCTAGCCACTAACATAGTTGAACATTAACAATATCTTCATTGTCTCAAATGATGGAGCCAATAGCTCAGCCAAATATTTGAATGAGAGGGAATGTTGCTTTGAACAGTTTTAGCATAAACTGTTTTGTAAAACTGTTCAAAAGGGAATAGCGTCAACCTCATGTCACGAAGGTCATAGGTTCGAATACCGTAATAAGCGGGATCCACCTTACAACTTTAATTAATCCACATCCGGTGCGAGCACTAGTTAAACGAGTATATTCAGTAAGAACTTGTTTGACAACCGATATTAACTCTTTAACACCTGCAGGCGACACCTTTTTACTTGAAGCAGACGTCTTTAGAAAAGCTTTGTAAAAATGTGAAACCACTTTTCAGTTCTGTTATTGTGATATGGGAATAGGTTAAAAAACCATTGTGCCAAAAGGAGAAATTGCTTGTTGACAAACAATTTCTCCTTTTGCCATACTGCTTATTGAAAGTCGTCTTCTGCAAGATGCAAAATATGGTGTAAGGTGGTAATGTGTTCAATTAATAGATATAAAGCAAATGAATAAACTAAAAAGCGCTGATATAACTTAACAAAATCCTTAAACGGGCATTTGTGACTAAAAAAACAAAAACAACAATAACAACAACAAAACTCAGTACACCATACAATCCTAATGTGCACGGTTTTGTTGCTGTTTTGAATTGAGAAGACACCATTGAGTCTAAAGGGGAAACTGCTTATACAGAGAAAATTATCCCTTTTTTTACATCGTTTCTTTATGGACGTCAACATCATATACCTAAAGGTGATGAATAATGGGGGTAATGAGGTTTTTTAGTCTGATGATATACCATTAATCATGCGATCCCGACCCAGTAATTCCTGTAAATACCTGTATGACGTTTAGAGCGCATGTAGTTATTGTTTCCCAGATATTGCCTTACAGAGCTATTTAACCCTTTACCAAACGCCAAATTTTCGACTCTTCCAAATTTGAAGAGTTTGCAGACGACATCTCAAAATGTGTTGAAATTGGAAAGTGATCTTCTGATAGGGTAGAAAACATTGTGGGAAAGGGAGAGATTGTTCGTCAATAGCAATTTCTCATTTTCCCACAGTGTTTTCCAGAGTCGTCTGCAACAAAGGGGTCAAATGTCGTTATTGTTTTGTTATGAGTTGAGCGAATGCATTTACTGTTTCATAGATATCACCTTGCAGAGCTATTTAAGCCAGTCGATTACTCCCACGTCTACGACTGTTTAATGTGTCAAAACGATATAACTTCCCTTATAATTGTGTTGACAGTCTCCTACGGTCAGGTTTAGTGTTACCTGACGTAAGTGATGACAGGTTCATCCTGACAAAGACATTGACTTTGAAATGAAGACATAATCGCTGTAACACTAAACCGTTGTTATCATCTATTTTGAGATGAAGACGTACTCATAGTTTAACAAGCAGGTTCCATGATACCTTCTACGTGGACTAGTGGTTAGAGTACAAAACTTGAAGTCACATGGCCCCTCTCCGCGTGGATTCAAATCCCGGAAACAGCATTTGGATTGTCATAAGAGCTAGCTTCCGGTTGACTTTACGAATGTCTGAAGGTTCTAACCGACTTGCGAAGCCCCTATGGAATGATACGTATCGGGTCTTCGTCTTTCATTATGAATCGTGCATCATAATCATAAAAGATATGATGTTGACGCAACGTGAATTCATAATGAAAACATATTAACGCAGTTTTGCATCGGAAAGCATTCTTAGTATGTAATATGAAAGCCATTCCAACAATTGCTTTATGTATGTTGGTGTTAACGTTGTAGTTTCTTGAACCAACAAATATCCATGTACACAAGAGGGGATAATTAACCACCATACCATGGCTTTAGTCGAAATGATGTTATTTTACTAAAATGCCACATCCTCTTCATGGTAAAGAAAGAACTTGTTCCAAAAGTCCCGCAAAAACTGTCGCGAGAAATAGTTTTGACTAAGGATGAATTTAGCCTCTTCAAAATAACTCGGATATTGTGTACTGGATTACGGCATCGATCTTTTGATACAACGACATTATTTGAAAGTAAAAGATAACTAATCATTAAGCGCTCAATTTCAATACACGTATTACATCGTAAGGTTTGTTGTGGTGTCCTACAGTATGTATTAAGACAAATCATTATTTGTGGTTATTGACTGTACTTCTAATCAGGTATATCGCAATGAGGCACCAAATTTTACATACATGTGACTGAACTGAATAATTTAAGGAGTTTTGTCAAGCGTCTGAAGGTATTTCCCGTAAGTCGAGACGCCTCCCCCTTTTCTAAAGCAGTTGATTTAGAGTGCCTGTCGTGGTGAGAGGAATTCCATCAAAAATTAAATTCGCAGACCATATCAACACATTGTCTCCTAAACAATACGCGATAATAGCACGAATTGCCATAAAAATCTCCCAAAAGTAGTTCCTTTTTCACGGGGAACTGTGTTTCATACCTAAAATGTCACTCTTAATCGGGGACTGGCCTTAACAAACCATTACCAAACAATGGCCAGTTTGTTGCAGACGACTCTAAAAAAACATTGTGGGAAAGGAAGAAATTGCTCATGGTGAGCAATTTCTCCTTTTCCCACAATGCTTCCCGCCCAATCAGAAGATTATTTTTCAATTTCATCCGTTTTTGAAATGTCGTCTGCAAACTCTCTCCATTTGGGACAGTCGAAGATTCGGCGTTTGGTAAAGGGTTAACTGAGATCGGTACGAGTTGTCCCAAGGGTGAGATATATTACACAAATTGTTGACAAGTGCGGGACTACGCTCTCTGAGCCCTAAATGCACCACCACTCTTAATCAATCATGCGAATGATCACTACAAATAACCAAGGGTGTTTTCCTTCACATGTCTGGCTATCCAAATGACGTATCCAATATTCTCTCCGCCAGCGCGGGAATCGTCTCGGGAGTATGACGTCATAAGTGAGGAGTCTCGCGAGAAAACGTGAGATCTGCAGACAGGAGAAGGCTAAATGATGCCCGCATTGCAGTGTATAGTTTCTCAACATTGTCAACATAGCATTGGATGCTGGATTTGCCTCAAGCGTTCACAATTCGAGGATTCATTGCGATACTATAGTAAGTGCTTCACAAACATGAAGCACTTACTATAGTTTTGCATCGAACCCTTTAGTTTGTCCATATACGCACACAGTGATAAAGAATCCAAACCTTTGTTTTATGATACCTACTTTTCTTGCAAAAGGACTTAATTGTTTCTTATGGACAGCTTATTCTGTTGTCACAAAACTTCCCTTCAAACAGCTTAAAGATATATACTTAATTATTGTTTGTCGACATCTCTTTTCTTCGATTTAGACTTGTCCGAATTTCCTATGATACACACACAGTAATTTGCTTGTACATTGTTAGTTAGGATTAAGATAGAGGGAGACCTTTTCCGGGCAAAAGAATCGACCGTCTACAAATTTATCCTAACGGTTTATCACCGTAACGCTTGTAGTGTTATAAAGCAATTTTAGTCATGTAACCCTTTTCTTATTTAAAGCACTATCTCAAAGATTGAGAATTCACTTTAAGAGTTAGTTAAGCCAAGCCAGGGATTGAACCTTTGCAAGGGAGTTGGAGTGATTTGAAGTTAACAATGGCCTTTATCACTGGTCGCCAGGCAAGGCTGCTGTACATATATGTCTTATTGGAAGGCAAAGCCCAAATCCAACCAATAAACACAAATAAATGTTCATTCAGTTTTAATAGAAAGCATATCTCCTCTTACTCTAGAAAATTAGGCGATATCTTTTGCCATTTGTCTTAATAATGATGTTCAAAGATTACAGCCAAACCGAGCACACATGTTTTGGGCGTAATGAAAAACCACAAGGCAGTGAAAATCCACCCAACATTGATTCATTGGAAATGTTAAAATCTGAACTTCCCTTTGGATTAAAAGTCTTTAAAGGCTTTGAAATATTACAAATCTCCTAGGCTTCGCGAATTAAAGCATAAATTAAATTCATTTCATGTGAAATGTTGCCTGGGTAAAAAGAAGGCATTTGTAAACGACAATTAAAACCTTGCACAATTACAATTCATCACGGAAAAGTCAGTTTTGTTTTAAAGGCCCAAATTATCAAGGGACAGAATTGTCGTATTCAATGAATAAATTTGAAAGTTAAAACAAAATGTCGTTGAAACAATACAGTGTTTGAATCGTTGATAGGAATACAATCAAACGTAGCTAAAAACATAGCTACTTCAGAAATCGTTAATTTATCTAAGTATGTACAGTTTGTATGCGGTATACATCACAAGCGATGCCACGCTTTCGGATTTAAATGTATGATAATTTACTGTACAAACTTTAAAGAATTAAAACGATATAATTTTGCTTCTAATGACTATTCAATATCATGTAAAAGTACAGAAGGTTTCATCACATCTGTGAACAAGCATCATTGGAAGGGACCATACGGTAGGATTCGCCACCAACTAAGGCACTGTTCCAAGCAGCATTTGAAGCGACTTTAGCAGAAAGATTCGCCACCGACCAAGGCACTAATCGAATGGATATTTGAAGCGACCTTACAGTGGGTTAATCCTCTAACTAAGACACTGTTCCAAGCAGCATTTGAAGCTACTTTAGCAGAAAGATTCGCTACCAACCAAGGCACTAATCGAATGAATATTTGAAGCGACCGTGCAGTAGGTTACACCTCTATTAAGACACTGTTCAAAGTGGCATTTGAAGCGACTTTAGCAGAAAGATTCGCCACCAACCAAGGAACTTACCGAATGAATATTTGAAGCGACCGTGCAGTAGGTTACAACGCTAAGACCCTGTTCCAAGCAACATTGGAATCGACTAAGCAGTAAGATGTTCGGTTTCTACGTATACACCGACAAACATCACAATGGCAGTTCAAAGCGTCAAATAAATCAAGCATATATGAATAATAAAGGAATAGACATAGTACGAAAGCTACCATACGAACACCCTAAGAAAAGAAAATGTGATAGAAGAAAATGGGGACAAATTAAGCAACCCTCCCCATAAAAATGAAAAGACAAAACCAAACGAACACAACAAATACTGTAAAACATGTTATAAATCTTGCCTGTCTTGGTGTAACCCAAATCAAACGCCAATACCCAGGGTAGAGATTAGATCTGTTCATAACTTGCCTCACTTTACGCCATGGAACAGTGCTGAAAGGCAACAATCGAACGATAACATCGTCACGGGTATAACTGGGTATGACATTTAGTCATGGGACGAATGGTTTGATTGTAGGCGGTTGGATAGTGCTACGAAACTCATCATCAATCAAAAATAAAAAACATTAAAATAATAAAAGACGTTAAAGGTAAGAAATGTGCAAAAAAGACCATGATCTCATTGCGAGCAAGATCATTGCATTCTTTTCTCACACTAATTCTTGTTATATCCTCAATATTTCCACATAAAAAATCAAACGGAAGTCGATTTCAGTACCGGAAGTGATGTTAGTTTCTGTACTTCCGGTTCTGTACGACACTCGATGGCGTAGAGCCTTAAGGGCGCGCTAAATGCGATACTTTCATTGTTTTAGTTCCGGGCGGGTGTTGTTTTATCGACCCCGGGGACCGATTACTCATAACGAGCGATTATGGGGGATCATCTTCAAAATTCCTTGCTCCCCCAGTCTTTACCCCAGGGAATCATGTGACCAGGAAAAATATCAGAAACGGAGTTGTGTCCGCTTTTTTCTGCTTTAGAAACGGTCATGTTTATCATTTATTTGGGTTGTTTCACACATGGATCGCATTATTATGTTGGTCTTTCTTCAGAGAATATCTTTGCACGAATAGTTCATCAGAAATGACTTTAAACTTTAAAAGTTCCCAAATGATGTATTAACCCTTTGTTTATAACTTAATTACATGAATCGAATTAGGCGCCTTACATCTGCCTTAAGATGTTTATCTAATACTAATACTAATGCACAATCAATTTTTATGTTATAATTGAAGCAGTGCATGTCTTTTATGCATTGCTATACGGTAAATATAGATACGTTGATTTAAAGTACATATTATATAATACTATTAAACGCCTACTTAAATGTTTTTTATCAGTATGAAAAGACAAAGACCCCATAATGTTTATAAGGTCTTTGGATAGAACGAGCAAAGGCGGGAACTAATGATGCAATACGATAGAGTGAACGATAACCGGACACCCATATAGCCGGACAGGCGTTTGTTTCGACATTTAATACAATCCGGGGCTGAATCTATTGACTTTCCCACTCATAGTTACGACGATATCATCTAATAAAAAAACAATTAACCCATTACCAAACAATGACACCATTTAACCTCATTGTTGCAGACGACTCTGGAAAACTTTGTGAGAAAGGGAGAAATTGCTCGTGACGAGCAATTCTTTCTTTTCCCACAATGTGTCTTGCCCTATCAGAAGATTATCACATTTTGAAATGTCGTTTGTTTGCAAACTTTTTCAAATTGAGACCGTCGACAATTTGGCGTTTGGTAAAGGGTTAACACGTTCCCTTATATGTAACTCTGCTGCTGGTCGGTATCACGAACAAATGACATGGCGCTATAAAATAAAATAAAAACATATTTCCATGAGGTACGGTACTGGTTATTCAT
This sequence comes from Cerastoderma edule, assembly GCA_947846245.1. Lineage (NCBI taxonomy): Eukaryota > Metazoa > Mollusca > Bivalvia > Cardiida > Cardiidae > Cerastoderma > Cerastoderma edule. Next base: position 19,549,316 of record OX401413.1, read on the forward strand.
CCAGGAAGCAGAATCGAGAGTGAAACATGTAACTTGTAAGAATCTGTTTCACAAATTATGTAAAATAGATAAGTTTTAACTTATCTAAAGAAACATTTTGATAAGAACTGTGTTCGTTGTTAGCATATCCTCCTTTTATATAATTGTTTAGAAAATCTTCTGAACCGGATGTGCCTACAAATATTCAATATGTGATAGCGGGTTAATGACCCTTGAACTTCCTTTGTGGAATTAGCACGGAGTGTGCGAGATATAAATCTAATTACCCAATGCCTTATTTGTCATTTAGGTTTGTGATACAATGCCGGGCTAATACTGTCTAAAATATCCAGTTGAATTTTACATAATATATTTAATGAAACTTAATAGAGTGATCTAGTAGATATTCTCGAAAACAATCGTTTAAGATCAGATAAAGCAGTATGTATATCTAAGGCGGCGAATCTCGGTTTGATAGAGGTTTCAAATACTTAAAAGCTTTTACTGGAATATAAAGTTCTGTATGCGGCATTAGGTGAGCCTTACCTGTTTTGTCTTTGCTTGTTGGGTCAAAGCAACATGATATACAGATACAATAATTAGCCCGACTTTTGTTTGTCTCGAAGCTTGTTCCATTGTGTACATTTGGCCTCAATCATCGTTAGGTGAAGATAAAGCAATTGGTAATCCAAAGGTTTCATTTTCCAAGGATAAACTGATACGGCGATTTTATCGCTTTAACCCTTTCTGCCAAGTGACTTGTTGTTACCGTTAAGAATATGGAGTTCATGGGATATGCAATAATGGAGCAATAATCATAGAAGTCAATCATAAAGTCGTATAATAAATAGATGTTGTTCGAAAAGGAGGAGTTGCTCGAATGTACAATTCATTGCTCTCTTACAATGTTTTCTTGGTTGGCTACCGGATATAATTAAAGCGATTAATTGCCTGATAAAGGCTTGGAGGTCTCTAGATCTTGTTCTCATATTCTCTGAATACTCAATATCAATTGGATGCTTTGAAAAATAGGTGGTATCCGATTTAAAGCATGGTTCTACGCATCTGCCAAATCCTTACCTGTATGTTATCCACACAAATAAACAAAAACTCCTCCTAAGCATTTTAGTTAATCATTCAGAAATCGAGAATCTTTAAACTTTTAAAAGCCAGCAATTATACAATTCTCATAGAGAATAATCACATATTAATCTTGACGTTCGTTAGATACGCATTTCGTCGTATCATTACGACTCTCAATTTTTGTTCCAGCAGTATTCGTTCGAAAGTATCACGCATAATACAATTGGTTTGTTTATTCGACTTTACGGCACCAGTATAGGGATGTTTGCCGTGTCCAAGGACATTCGGTGAAATGTTGATTATAAACTAATTATGCTACTATCACATAGCTATGAACCTTTATATTTTTAGAGACACTTCATAATGCAGAGGGGTTCAAATTACCGTACTGAAGTAAAATTGAATTCTTGACAGATTGTCTCCAGTCTTATTTCAAGAATAACGCTGCTAGACATCTTCAATCTACAATGGACAAGTGTCCTGTCTCACAAAGAAGTAAAACTTTACGTTTACAATTACAAAATGTTCGTGACCACGGAATATCAAAGGTAACTTTGCCTTTGTGAATGAAAAAAACAGACAGGTGTTTAAAAGTACGATAGCGATTTCATAGGTATGACTCATGTCCCATTCACGTATAAGATGACGCTTTTCTGATGTAAGTACTTGTTATTTATAATGACATTTACAAGGAAGCTTGTCGTGCGAGGCTTTGTTAGACAGGGCCATGGCGGCATTGTAGCTAAACTGATAAAATTTATGAACAGAATGTTAAACCTCAATAAATATAACAGTTATTTTTACAAAACGACAGACGTATTGTTTGCCCAGACACGACATTCCCCGTGAGTTGATATGAACCATCAATTCCGAGTACCATAAAAGTGGATTCCACCATAAGTAAACAATGGACACTGCGGAAATGCACACTGACCCAGACCGCCCGCCTGACCATTCATAATCACGTGTATCACGTGATCTGTGGCGGTAAAACGTTTACTCTCGTTTTTATTTTCACTCTTTTAGCTATACTGTAACAATGGACATGGTTTTAGATTCTATTTTATCACTTAAAATGCCGGGAGGTTTTCTAAAAAAGAAAATACAAGTAAATTGGCAGCGAACCTGTAATCTAACCTGTTTGCTACTCTGCGTGTCTTTCCCCAACAAAACCAAACAGATATTTAAGGTTTTGGAAAGCAGACTACAGAAAAGTCAATACTTAGAAAATTACCCAGCATTCTAAAGGTTAAAACTTAAAACCATCGATATCCATTTCAAGGTAGTTCTTAGCAAAACTTCAAACGTTCAACTGAATAGCCATCTTTTTGTGCCAATGGTTCTCGTGTCCTTTGAGGTTGTCTAACAAACGCTCTTCTGGGGACGAGCAAAGCGATACCAACTTGTGTCACTAGCCTTAACGCCGTTCAGAGCCATATCCAGTAGCCTCGCTAATGAGATAATGGAAATTTTATTATCTCAATTGTATGGAAATGGTCGCCGACGGTAGCGTGACACTTGGGGTTTAACGCAGAAAAATAACGTTTTACAGTAAAAGGTCGATTTGTTTATCGACATTTTGATTTCTCATGTTGAATGCACAACAAAAGGAACTATGTTATTTTATTCAGGAGAGGTGCTCAAAAAGCTTATAGCTTTATCTCAATCCAATTGTAAACATATTTTACAATAAAATAGGTTTAGACTAAAAGGAAGATCTATACCATTATACTTGTGTTTAAACTTTTAATATTATTCCTGAGAAATGTAAATCTCTTCCATGTCAATGCCTGGATAGTATTTCAAGAATATCTTTTGTTTTTGATAAACTTTAATGATATATTGTATATCTTTAAGGAAAGTCGCACCTATTTTATTGAAACAAAAAAACGCAATTTGACCATAAACGAGTTTCAATAAACATAACAATTGATAACAGTGTTCACACTTTTTCAAAAGCGATCGATCTAAGTAAACGCTTATTTGCAAGAACGAACATTACAAACTCCGGATGTACTTTAACGCTCACCATCGAATTCGCATTAATTTTAGATGTCATGTTCTTTTGGATACTGAAGTTTAGAATCAGCAATATTCCAATATTCTGTCTTAAGAAAGCCCTCTGTGATTCAATATATTGTTTTTGTGTGAGTTTGTTAGTTTGTGATGTTACATCGCACCAATCTATTTGTTTTAGATATATTGCTATACCTAGCACGTCAAAAAACGGAGTAGGTTCATTTATCTAACTGCCCGTAAGGACTGGTCAAGACGAGTAAAGCCATTGGCCATTCCGATCGCCAACTAAATCTTAAGAAAATTTAAATATACATACTTTGTAACGTAGGATTGTTTCATAGAAACCATCGTTATTATTGACTATAATGTATGCTTTACATGGGTATATATTATTGGGTTATATGATCTAAAGGAATAAGCATCATTAACTTTGACTCGATGATTCGATACCCCATTCGTAAATGTCGCGAATGACACGAACCGTAGGTTCAACATGGGTATACTGAGCTTAAAAGTGACAGAAAGGAGTGTACAAACAACTATTTCCGTAGAAACGCACTGAAGGCACGAATCTGTGGCGACATATTTTTTCGATACTAAAACTTTTCGACGGAGAAGAATTAATCGATACTGGTAATTAAAGTAATTACCGAAATGATAAAAAACGAAAAACGGCGAAAGTATGGCAAAAATACGGCCAACGACCATCTTGTTTGGGAAATTTATATCTCAATTTGATACATGCGTAGGTCTTTTATTAACGTTAAACAATGATATCAACAATTTGATATGTGGAAACCGTATTTAAGCCCAATAAAACGCGCATGAATGGCCTCAACTATAGACCGCGGAATATTGATAGTGACAGATATCTTAACCTAGCAATTTATAGCATTTTGATCCTGAACCCTGTGTCAACACTATCGTTTCCCGCGACTAACGACTTCGTAGAACACACATTAAACACTGAAGGAACAGGAATCAATCATGATAATTAATGAATAATTCGCCTCGTCTTCAATATGTCTACAATAAATGTTCTAAGACTATTTATATTCACCAATCATGCATTCTTGTTACTATGATTAAGACGTTATGTAACATTACGGAAACGGGTTTGTCTACATACATGGGTAATAAGGGACATTGGGTTTGATAAGGTTTGATATAGAGAGCGATCCGAGCTGGGCGTATCCGTGGGAAATTACAGGGGGGACCTTCCCGAGCTCTGCTTCAAATGCCAATCGAGGCAGTGTCGCATATCAAAGGCTAACTACCGGTTAGAGATCATCCCCATACCTGGCCAAACACTCATTAAACTCGCTGGGAGAATTTCGAAGCATCATGAAGATCGTTTTTTGCTTTTTTTGTGAATATTGCTTTCTTCAAATACTTCGGTTCAACGTCAGACTCCACAAAATAGGGTGTTTAATTTTGCTCTAAATAAAATGAAATGTTTAACCCTTTACCAAACGCCAAATTTTCGACTGTCCCAAAGTGAAAGGAGTTTGCAGACGACACTTCAAAATGAAATGAAATTTATAAATAATCTTCTGATAGGGCAGAAAACTTTGTGGGAAAAAGAGAAATTGCTCGTCCCGAAATGTTTTCCAGATTCGTATGCGACAATCTGATCAAATGTCGTTATTGTTTGGTATTAGGTTAATACTTATTTCAGTCTCTATTGCTTTCTTTGAAAACTCTGTTCGAGAAATGCATCGTTTTAGATAGGAAAATATGGATTCGGCGAATATTTAGAAAATCTGTAACAACATGAAACGGCGGGAAAGGGTTTACTTTTTGGATGAAACAAGGCGAAATTCTGCCTCACTCAGCATTTGATCCGAGGAATAAAGAATATACAGGCTCCCTTCCCACCTGGGTTTTTACATACGATTAAATGTGATGATAAAATTCGATAGTGTGCCCTCGTTAGTAATAAAACAGTCAAGAAAATGTTTGACTCCCTCTAAATACAATATGTCTCGTTATACAGAGAGAGTCGTATTTATATCTCTAGTTATTAACCAAACCTTGCTATATGAGTCCCTGTCGGTATAGTTCGAATGCTACTTGTCTTCCCGGATGTCTGTGTTTCGTTTTAGAAAAATGATTAACCCTTATAGTGCTCGAACCGACTTATTGCATATGCAAACAGGTTAGATCAAGGCCAGCCGCTAACTATAGCCTTCTAGAAAGGACGTAGGGAAAAAGTCGTTAGCGAGATCAATTTGATAAATTCAGGAACTGATATGTTTATTTGCACAACGGATACCTGAGAAATACTAATTTGCATGAAATTCGCCGCGGTCGATGAGTCGTTTATCAGGTAACTTAAGGATAAGAATAATTAAGGTAATAGAGTGTCCTCCTTTAATAAAGTTAATAAAGGAAATGACTAAAGCATCACTTCCTGAAGAGTCAAAAATAACAAAAACAACATAGTTTAATTAAGTACGAATAATTCTGTGTGCGAAAGAATGGCTGCGATGCTACATTACTGACAACATTATCAAGGATAGGATTAATGATAGCAAATACCTCAGATTTCTTGTGATATAAAATGAAACTAACAAAATCGAAAAATATCTATTTCACTTTTATAATGAAAAACCTTATATTCATATCATATCATTCAAAAATCAGTGCAACCATTTCAACAAGTTGTAAAGTTTTTCTAAGTCCACCATTTTTGTTCACCAGTTGACCACTCGTGGGTCAAACTCGATTTCCATTCGCCAAATCGACGAACGTTCGCAGAGATATTGTCGTTAAAATTGTCAACTTACGGTACCTCGCGAGCTCTTCGTGAACGTTTTACTAATTGAACGCAGGGCAGGTATCGTCATGACCAAAGATGGACGAATAACGCCTTTTTCATTTTGTCATTGTTCCAAAAAGCCATATACCAATTATTCATGGTCTACCTTATATCGTCATGATAGAATGATTCACCATGTCTGTAGCATGTATCTAAATTTTCATATGTCTATATATGTGTATGTCTTGCAACAGGAAAAAAATAACTTAATTATGAACATGACAATACAGTCCTTACCTGGCGCATACCTTTTTGAAGTATGAAGGAAACCAAACTAATTAAATGAGGCAAAGTAAAAAAAATAACAATTAGATTGATAAAAGCATAATTTGAAAATTTCCTCGATGAATCAGTTTAAACAGGGGGGTTCTAACCTTTTCCAATATATGGCCCGTCAATTAAGGTGAGCGATAAGATTGAATCGGATTGCAGCCGATTTCACGGGAGCTCGCGACGCACGTGCGGCTATCATCACGCCAATTCTCGTTACGTCCGTTATCTCCGCGAGATTTCATAAGCCGCCATTAATGCTTCCTGTAACAAGCGGAGCGTGGCCGGGCGAGATTTCGATCTGCTTAAAACACCGTTACCCCAATGTGAAAATGTTATTTTTTTATTTTTTTATTTTTTATCAATCCAAATTGAATTGTTAGTAAGATCCATGAAAAAGAAAAAGAAAGTAAACAATACATCTTCTGAATAAGAAAAAGCGTTTGTGGCAATAACAAGTGCTTTACATCGATTTCTTCTTTTGTCACTGTGCTTTTTATGCGTTATTTTTCCCAGCACGCTAAGCTGGTGTCTATGCGGAAAAAAGGGTTAAACACCTGCATGCGCTTTGAATACTGGCGTACAGATAGTGAACCAATCAAACGCAGCGACTTTTAATCGATCGATTGGGAATGACTTCCATACCATTTTAGTCAGTATCAGCATGTACTTCCATGCGTTTTGAAGCAGTCGGTCCCATCTCAAACGCATTCCCTATTCGACACCATTCGATATAGAGAAAGGGAAATATATTCTTTTACAAATGGGCAAACCCCACAATTATTCTCTGTCGGGAGATTTGATTCAATATTTACTAAACACTTAAATCAAGCTTGTATCATTGTACATAATCAACACAATTTATTTCACGAGCGCGAGTTCCCCCACCCCCTCTCCGAAAATATCGTACCGCATCGTGATAAAAACTATCCTTATATATATCTCGGGGCTTATTCTAACCCTTTACCAAACACCAAATTTTCGACTGTCCCAAACTGAAACAGTTTTGCAGACGACATTTCAAAATGTGATAAAATCGAAAAATAATCTGCTGATGGGACAGAAAACATTGTGGGAAAAGAAGAAATTGCTCGTCGCGAGCAATTTCTCCTTTTCCCACAATGTTTTCCAGAGTCGTCTGCAACAAAGTGGTCAGATGTCGTTATCGTTTGGTAATGGATTAATTTAGATTTGGATCAGTCTGTATAACATAATCGGAAAAAAGGAATTTCGGTATCTTGTGCCTCATTGGATACGAATCAATGGGAAAGGAACCAACATGTCTCTGACAATATCTTTTAACCCTTATAGTGCTGGAACCGACTTCATGTTTATGCAAACAGGTTAGATCACAGGCAAGCATCCAAATAAATTGGCGGCGGGCCTGTGATCTAATCTGTTTGCCACTCTGAATATCTTTCCTCATCAAAATTAAGCATACATTTAAGGTTTTGGAAAGCAGACGACACAATAATCTATTTTCAGAAAATTACCCAGGCTTCTAAGGTTTAAGCCATGAAATTGACAATGTAACTGATCAAAGTATGCGTGTTATCGTGAAATAACCTCAACGTCCTTTTTACGTGCCGAATACCAACATATCCGAACCAAGTGCAACAGAAAAACTGAGTAGCTTCTTAAACCCGTACAATAAACGCAAAACGTTCATTAAACAAACGTTCGGAACACGTTATCATGAAAAGTACACATGTATCTTGCGAAAAGTGTCATCAAGAATCGGAGTGCAAGCGACAATCTTGCCCAAAGTGAAAGCGCAACTGTACGGTTGCATTATTTTTTCAAACGCAATTCTCAGAAACGTTTTTATTATGAGCGGATACTTTCCTCGCAGTGTTTACTCATACGCAAATAGATCGTATCTTTCATTTGGTGAGTTGAACGAACTCATCCTATGACTTCTGATTCTCCGAACATTTATACAGTACAGTATCTGTTTTGTTTTTTCAAAGTGCGTCTTCTAAGAAGACACCTTTTATGAAATGTAGATAAATTGAACCTAACGATTAAGTTAAATGATGTATTGATGTTAATATTTGACAAAAACAATTAAAACTGCATATCTTGAATGAGATATCTTGTACAAAGAGACCAAAAAAATAGTTCGTGTTCGCAATACCTTAAATAGCAAAATATTAACGAGACTTTAATCGCAAATGTTGTAGCTGTCATTCAAATCTTGTTTCGCACCTTTTTGTATGGGTCGGTTAAGGTAGCACCGCCCATATAAGAGTACGAAAAGAAACACACCTGTGCCTAAGTTAACAATTTCGCCTTATTAGTCCCGAATGTTGACTAACTTTGGGAACGTTTAAGATGTGATAACAATTACATATTGTAAGGGAGCCGATCAATGCAGCCCCCCTTACCAACACGTCTTTCTCCTAACTTTACTTTTTTCTATTCTACTGTTAGCTGCGGCATACAGAAAAGCGACCATTTGTGGGGTTGGGTCGGGGTGTTGTCCCCTAAGATAAGCGCGAGTGTTGCTGGCCAGTTTGTGCTTTAAATATGATCATTTTATTTAGCTAAAAGTCGATGTTGGAATTTCGACGTTTTTATGAAATGACACATTTGACCTTTTGAGCTTTTTGAATAGTTCTAACAGTACCATTTTCTTTTTTTCATGTTTTTTTTTAACCCTTTCAAAAACAATAACCTCATTTGACCACTTTGTTACAGACGACTTTAGAAAACATTGTGGGAAAAGGAAAAATCGAGCAATTCTTCCTTTTCCCACGATTTTTTCTGTCCTATCAGAAGATTAATTTCCAATTTCATCACATATTGAAATGTCGTCTGCAAACCCTTTCAATTTGGGACAGTTGAAAATTTGTTGTTTGGGAAAGGGTTAAAGTCGTAATGGTGGGTTGTGTGATTTATTGGACCTCAGATCAGTGCATGATTCCAGCGTGTCTGATCCGAGACTGTAATCAACGCAGATATTTTTCGTGTCTTTTATTTATATATTTGCGTATACGGCCTGATTCGTCTTTCAGTGGGATATGTACCCCTCTACACCTGTTTCTTTCTCTTTTTGGAGATGGAACAGACAAACAAAACGCACCACAGAAAAGAAAATTCGTTCGACTTTCTCTGCAAGTACAACGAACTGTGCCTAGCCATGTAATTATCGCCTTACGGAATAAAAGGCTAGGGCGGAAACTCGTTTCTAAGGTTACGCTCCTTGCCAAAATGGCCTGCTTTCCTTCCACTTCTTCTCAACCAAGTGGCCTTTAAACTTGTGGTAGAATACCCATAATAAGCCATTTTGAAACTGACTTATTTCGGTTGTTATCCGTATACATCGGTCGGTGCTAGAACTATTTACTCTACACCGATTTATACCAAATACGACCGATGTAATCCGACGAAATGGTAAGTTTCAAAATAGCGGAATATGGGTGTTCTACCTTAAAACGCCTGTTTTCACAGTGTTATGTAATCATAGTGTCGCTGTCAATCCAAAAAGTCGCCTCTCCATCATTAATATGAATGAGATGCGACATTGAGGATCAACAGTGAGTGTTCCTTTGCTCGTTCGAACATTTCGCGAACTTATCATCTTTTTTCGGAGGCGCAATCTTAAAAGCATTTGAAATAAAATTAGGAAATAACGCTTTTTGTCACTCTACTTTGAATTAATCATAAGTCCAATAAAAGCAGTTTCACATTAATAATCATTTATCAATAATCATTTATATCACTTTTGTTTCGTTATCAGGCATAGTGGAATTGAATCATCTTATCTATGTTTGCGTAATGTAGCTTTATCGAGTGTTTTGCACGTGACTTTCGAAGCATGAGCGGTAGTGACAAAGACCTACAGAGAGGGGAATAATGTTTGATTCTTAGTTTGACTTCGTTTAACCCTTCAATCAGAACCAAATTGCATTCATTCTGTGTGATGGAGCAGCTGCATGTTTTGAATCGTTGGTGTAAAGTGCTTGGTGACAAATGTGATGGACGCGTAGATATGTGAAATGACCGTCATTACGTAACTACTTCACCCTTATAGTGCTGGAACCGACCACATACGTATGCCAACCGGTTAGCTCCAGGCCAGCCCTCAAGTAAATTGGCGGCTGGCCTGTGATCTAGCCTGTTCGCTACTCTGAGTATCTTTAATCATCAATATTCCTCATGCCATGCGACATTCAATTTTATGCGTCTCAGAGATATGAGACCAAGACATGTTATTTTGAAATATTGCTTTCTCACCATAGAATATTGTAATAAACTTACGCATGAAAACGATATTAAATAGAGCGATGCTTTCGCTAATCCGGTGAAGTTCGTTTGTATATCAATACATAAAGAATACAGTAATTCACTGATTCCTTTAACTTTTTAAACGACAATAACAATCATTCAAAAAATGTCGGTAATTCAGTTTTATATGTACATGCAATATGCTCAATTACTAAAAGTTTATTAATAGAGTACATATGATAACATTTCGTAGTTCATCATCGAGATGTAAGTATTGCCAATGTTTCTTTCGTTTAATGAACTACATTTTAGTTGAAATAAAAAAGAGAAAAAAGAAAGAAAGAAAAAAAGAAAAAAAGAAACAGAATAAAAGAGAAAAAAATGCCTGCAAATTAATTTGGGTACGAAGGGTTTCGGGGATGAATAGAACGGTGAAACCGACGGATGCTGGGTCCAAGAAGAGCCGGGGAACATCGCTCGGAGGGCCGAAGAAAACAAAGCAGGTCCGCTACAAAGTCGCATCGGGAGTCTGGCTAATTGACTAGTATGGCGAAATGGGCAGCGTGAAATTTACACCCGAATGGTAGAGGACTGCTCCCCCTTGCTCATTTGTCGTTTGTCTCGTACAGACCTGACCGCTTAAGGACACGTTGGTACCCTTTTCTGAACTGAGGTCTGAATAGTAAATACGTATTAAAAGTTTAAAGCGTTTCGATCATACTGAAATGAGTTAAACTCAATCATATGTATGCGTTTCTTCAACAAATGAACGAAATGTAAAATATGTTGGGAAAAGAAGAAATTACTTGTCCCAAGCAATTTCTTCTTTTCCCTTCATATTTTACTCAGATACCACCAAATGTATCCGTGTTTCGCGTTATCTGTAGCTGGAGTAAAGGTTACCAAAGATAATTGAGTTTGAAGTGTAAAATTTCGGAGTTTAGTTCGGTAATTGAATTGTGACAAATTGAATTCACCCAAAAAACCCTGGCTTCACCCCTATGTGGTACTGAATGTCAAATAAAATGGTTCATTTTTCGTAACGAGCACTTGGGAGGCTTGATCCTTTATCCTGTTTGGAACACGTTTTCAGCAGACGATTTTAAAACCGATCGTTTGACACAAATAAAAAATTCGTAAAAAAGAGCATTACTGTATATGCTTCAAGGATTCGCCCAAAGAAAGGACATGGTTCACGAAAGGCCAAAATTGAACCTGTTACATTTCTTTACGAAAGTATTATAAAAAGGTTGCTTATAACATTGCCTTTAAAAATCAACATCAATTTGTTATGTTTCTCAATATATTGTTGCCATGGCGATGGCTTTAAAACACACAATTTTGAGTTTTTTAACAGGTTTTACACCTGAAAACCATTTATGTACACATGTGAAGTAAACATTTCAGAATGAGATAAATTTTGTTTAAATAAAGACGGAATTAAAAGCTTATTGTGTAAGTTATTTCCTTAAAAACGTAATTCCTGTTACCATGGATACTATCTAAGGGTTAAACTTGCCTTAATTACAAAAAGAGCAACACAAATCCTAACTCTTCATTCCGATGTATTGTTTTTAGCTTCCGAAACATAATCACTTGACCAATTAACTACCTGGTAAAAACGATCACCGTATAGATTGCAACATATCTTATTCTAGTTACGGCCAAAGAAACCCTAAGTAAAAAGGGCAATCAGATGGAATAAAAGGAAATAAGATCCATGAACGTTATATATACCTCGTAATGCCAAACACCAAGACTTTGGCATCACTCCTGTTTCTCGGAGTCCTGAGCCAACACATCCAAAATGAGTCGAACGATATTTCCGAGGGCGCGGATTTTCCAGCATGGAATACAATGGACCGGGGAAGCTGACATGCTGTGGGGCCTCGGGAACGGAACAATTAGCCCGTACTGAAAAGGTGTCGAGTTTTCTAACTTCTATTGCTGGCTGGTGGGAGTTGAAAGGCGAACAACGACTACTGCTGCTTCTCCGGAGGGTATAAAAGGGTAGCATGGTAATGAATGAGATGTGGAAAAGGTACATTGCTTAGTCATTTAGAGTTTTAATTTCGAGTGGAGTTTACTGCCGATTTCCACAGTTTTACCTCTTTATTCACGGGATCAATGTTTCGTTTAAAGCTAATGGTTTAGACGTTTTCGATACAGCACTGTTTACCCCTTTACGAAACGCCACATTTCGACAGACCCAAATTGAAAGAGTTTGCTAACGGAATTTCAAAATCGGATGAAACTGAAAAATGATCTTTCGATAGTGCAGAAAACATTGTGGAAAAAGGAGAATTTGCTCGTCACGAGCAATTTCTCCCTTTCCCTGAATGTTTTTCCAGAGTCGTCTGCACCAAACTGGCCAAGTTTGTTATTGTTTGGTAAATGTTACTATTTGAGAATTTTTTAAGAGGAATATGCTCTAAAAGTTCAGCAGAAGTTACAATGTCGACTTCCGCAAGGAAGGGGTAAATCTTCTCTTATGTTATGCTATTATATTTAATATTCACCATCGCTTATCGGTATTTTAACCCTTTACCAAACGCCACATTTTCAACTGTCCCAATTGAAAGAGATTGCAGACGACATCTAAAAATGTGATGAAATTGAAAAATTATCTTCTGATAGGGCAAAAAATCATTGTGGGAAAAGGAGAAATTGCTTGTTACAAGCAATTTACAAGCAAGTTCTCCTTTTCCAACAATGTTTTTAAAGTCGTCTGTAACGAACTGGTCAAATGTCGGTAATGTTTGGTAAACAAAACCCGTCTTGATTTAACAGTCAGTTAGGCGTTGGCTCTTCTACCAGTCTTGTATAGCAAGACCTCGCAAAATAACACATGAAATATTGACACGATGCAAAAAACAAATAAGAAAGGAAACAAAAAATGAAAAAAAAATATCGACAAAAGCAGGCGGATGATCACATGATCAATGCGTACGATATAAAACAGATTGCAAATAGCGGCGTCCATGAATGAGCAAGTACCTATGCATTTGTTCAGCAGGTTGCTTGAAAAGATAGAGTATGTTCTAACGCTTTGGCGTTTCAAACATCAAGGTGCTTATTTGATAGTGCGTGTCACGTTCAAATCATTTCTGATGTGAGGGAAAGTATTTGATACAATTCGGTTATCTTTACTATAATCATGATCAACCAGAAATTCCCTAAACGTCCTATGTTGTGGGAAGAGCATCAGTTATAACATAAACCTTAATGGCAATTAGCGTGTGTAACTATCAAAATGACATTTTATTGCATTGAACTTAGTCATTTGTTCCTACATTTAGCAGAATGCATTGAGTTACGTTTTGAACCAAATATTGTTATGTATACTGTACGTTGTCGCTGTAAGGAAATCATGTCGATTCACACTTTGTCTTAATGAAACATAACCTTTTATTCACGACTTTGGATTTAATGCCGTTTTAAAAATATTTACATGTTATATGACAGCTTCAGGGGTATCAGTTGTGCCTCCTTGGATATATATTCGTATTGGCTTTTGACCCTTTACCAAAAGCAAAATTCGAATGCCCCAAATTCAAAGAGTTTGCAGACGACATTTCAAAACGTGATGAAATTGTAAAACAAGCATCTGATAGAGCAAAAAACCTTAAAGAGCAATTTCTCCTTTTCCCATAATGTTTTTTAGAGTCGTCTGCAACAAACCGGTCGAATGCCGTAATTTTTTGGAAATTGGGTAAGTAATATTTGTGCCTTGTCCAAGGATACTTCACGATGAAATAATTGGATCAAATCCCAGACGACCGGTCTCTTGTATTCCTACCTCGGATCACCTCTTTTTTCCTTGATACTGAACTTGGAATAGCCATATGTTATTTAATTGAAGGCCTAGTAACCGTTTTACTAAACATCTTCAGGGGCATATTTGCGTATTTCAAAACTGATAAACATTGATATTTTCTTAATTGAAAGTAAAATATTGTCACATGACACGTCATTGAAAGCGTCTAGGAGAGATGATTTCAATGACATGTTCCTTTGGAATATTGCTTAGTCCAATATTGAATTAGAGGGAGTGTTGCCTACACAATTTTTAAGCGAATTTTATTTGAAAAACGGTATCCAGGCGACAGTTGCGGTATTAAGGTTACTTGGCAGAATGAACTTTCTTCGTGGTAAAATAGCTCATGACAGACTGCGAGCAATTTCTCTTTGTATCACACTGTATTATTAAAGCATGTACCACAAGTGCATCAAAGTAAGTCGTTACAAGAAAAGTGGTAGAAATTTAAGGTTTCTGATGACTTATATTGAAGTTAATCCTACTTTAGGTAAATCAAATCATTGAGGTTCTTCTAAAGTACTGTCAACGAGTGATTTCGTAATGCTCATTGCATTTTTGTCATAATTGTAATAATGATCGGAAATTGGTCTATGCACAAACAAGAGGATATGAATGAAGAGGCTATGGACATTCAACGAATCAGCCGTTGGAAAGCAGTCGGGTGAACAATGAACGTGAAAACTGCAAACATTGCAAAAATAAACATAAAAACGTAAGCTGTTATCTCGTTCAAGAATAAGACAAAGAAAACAAATCAGAGTGTCTAAGCATGTGCGTAAATCCCTGTATCGTTTCCATTGCGTCAGACGAGTGCGCTGTTACCACCACTAGATAAAATATCCAATACGTGGGTAGACGAATCACCCCGCCCCTCTCGTTAGGGTCGCTGCGAAAATCCATTAAAAGGATTTATGTTCAAATCGTCGTCAACGCTTCCTATTGGCTAGCAGATGTCGCAAGCTGCAGCCAAACACAACTTGCGCTCTGATTGGCCGATTTTGCGGGAGAAGACAGTGACGCAGTGAATAGAAAAAATAGTTCCTATTGGACGAATGAGGCGTGGTTTATTTCGTCCGCAAAAGTCGAGTTCATTAGAATATAGCAAAATGGGTAAAGAAGTATAATTTGACACTTTTTGAGGGGTGAGAGTTGTCATTTAATTATGATGAAGTGTCGTTTGGTGTTTACATTAGGATTCACGTGGTTATATACAGGGTGTAAGTGAGAGAGGTTCCACACTACCATATACGCACAGTTCTAAGTGACAACACTCACAGTCAGCGCATTCGGAGAGTAATCAAGTTGTGGCAGTTAGCAGGTTTTCGTGACTGATTTTCAAAGAATGTAAGTTAGATATTTTCTTAGACTTTATTGATTTGTTTCTTTAAAATGTTTCTTTGATTTAAGAACCACTTAGCTGCTTGTAGAATAGTTACTGATTTCGTAAGTTCGAATTGCATTTCTTTAACTTTTATCTTGATCTTGTATGGATCATATATCATGTGATCTTATCTTATTTAAAATAAGCTAGCTCCTATTTCTGTTGATATATATTTTGGTAGTAGTTTGAATGTTTCGCATGATACTAAGTATGTTTCCTTTATGACTGTAGATTATTAATTTTACAATCATTATCAATAACATACGTCGATTTTAGATAAGTGTTCGGTAGACATATCAATCTTTGAAACAGATCGTATTTAAAGAAAAGCACCGAGATACGATGCGATATAAGGGAGACTTGTTCATCGCAATGGTGTCTCAAGATTTTTGGTGTCGTGTAATGAGACAAGTAACAATTTAAGTATACATTTAGACACTTGGAAAATCGGTCTGTCGAAACATACAGGTATGTTATATTTGATACAAAATAGATACACTAGAATAACCAATTAATGGAGAACAAGATAGAATAACAGCGGACAATATAGCAGGGAATACGTGCTTGTGTTTGTCTCTCTGAGTAATTACAACATACAACAACATAATCGGTTATCAAAAATGACATTATATCCACATTGAAAGAGTGACAAGAACTTCGATTCATTGTGAAAAAAATACTGCAAGAGTTTTCACAGAGTCTTACAAGAGAGTACGCTTTAAGAGTAGACTAGATTTCGGCGTGATTGCAAAAAGAAAGATGTTTTATGAATAAGGTGGAAAACGTTGTGCAAAATTAGAAATCATTGTTGCTTACTTACTGAAACCTTTACAAGTACATACCAAGAAGGGAGTTATATAATTATTAAGCAACATATTCTAAACAAGCCTGTTGTTAATTACAAAATAATATTAATTCTGTTTATACGCTAGTCATCAACAAAGTTAACCGACTTATCATAAATGGTTCATTCAGTCTTAATAACATCTCTTCAGCAACATTTTGTTTTAAATGTATGTTTACAGATATGATGACCTGGAAATAAAGAGAAAAAGTTGATGAAGTTTGTTTGTGAAACACAATTTTTTTTTTTAAATAATCATAAACCATACGAGGAGTTTCACCAAGTTTCAAATCAAGAAATATTTCGATAAAAAAATTTACTAAATGAAACAATTTTTTAGTTCCTTTTTCCTCCATATAAGAAGATATTCAAGCAAACCGCATTTGTCCATTTGTCGTCGTGCTTATCTAGATCAGTATAAAAGTAATTCAGCACATTTTGATATAATTCCAGAAGGTCATACCACCTACAAAGTAAATAGGACATTAAGGAAACACACCAATTAAGTATTTCAATGAGGGCATTGCATGTATTTAACTTACTTAGGAAAAAACGATATATTCTACCAGTTTGCGCATCGAATGACGTCTTATTGAATGTTACACACGTTGAATTAAACTTGAATACTGCTCTGAAATCATTTTTTCCTTTTGCAATGTATGATCCCACCACTTTTCAAATGAATGTAATAATTTTATGCTTAAAATAAATTTATGCTTAAATCATTTCCCTTTTACCAATATGTCGTTTCTTTCATAGCCAATACTTTAAAGGTCCTTTTTAAAATGCATATCAACATTTTAGTTCATTTTTTAATGATCCAATATTGATGGAAAGATAGTGCGATTGAGTATTTCTTTGATAAGTCGATCAAAGTTTCGCCTTCGTTGGATATATAATAAAAAAAAAGCCAGTGAAGAGTTCGGGGATGTCAGGAATATGAAGCAATAACGAAAAGTCGAATATTCTTTTAACATGATGTTTATAGAATGTTTTCCCTTTAATACAGACAGAGCCTCCTACCGTTTCGTGCCTCGTGACTACTCTGTTCTAATAACAAATGAAAACTATAGCTATATTACTATTTGTTGTTATATTGTACTGATCCAGAAAATCTTTACAGAACTGTTGCTATTAAACTTAAAATAACTCAAAGCATACTTATTGCCATTACAAATACATAACATATTTTACAAAAACAATACAAACATTTTAACACATGTATAGACATGAATGTGTTGAAATATATGTATTAATTTTGTAATGGCTTATATTATGATTTATGTTATTTCATGCTTAATAAAATTGAATTGAATAATAATCAATTTCTTACTCTTTCAGCATTCACCCCGCCATGGACGTGTTACCTAGCCGTAACCCAACAGCCATGTCCTTCAAACCAAATCTCACGTTTTCCATTGACAAAATTATCGGGTCTTCTTCCAAAAAAGATAGACTTCAAAACTCGGGAATCAAACAGACCCCGGAGGAAGACAGCGAAGACACAGAAAAAGTAAATCCCATGAAAAACAAGACGGATTACGATGTTAGTTCAGATCGGGATGAGATAATTGAGGATAGAAAGAGAGGTTTTAAGCCGGTCAAAAGCAGAAATTCCGATCTGGACGAGTATGCGGTGCGAGAGAAACATTTCAACGCGGAGCAATATCAGTCGTTCGCGACGGAACTTTTGAAATCCGAACTTCAGCGTCGTCAAATATATCCGGGATATCTTGGACGAGATGTTTGTGACGTCAACATGAATATGTCATACTTACACCCGGCCTTCATGTTCGGCCGAATGACCGCGGAAGGATACCAGCATCAGGTCCTGCAAAATCTGCAGTATCTACAGCAGACGAACGCGTCGAAAGATTTGGCTTACACCCAAGAACATTACAACGCTTCAGTAGAAGCGAAAGTTTATCTCTCGCCAACAAAACGTTTCAAGACAATGGATAGTGCTACGAAAGAAAACAACAAACAATCGGAAAGTAGGGAGGCTCTTGAACACGAAAGTAAGGCCGACGATTCGAACTCGGACCAGGAAATAAATGTAACAAATACGTCCGGAAGTGACAGTTCTTCCGCTAATAGTTCAAAGCACCACGAGGATGACATTGGCGATTTGTCGCCATCCGCCAAAAAACTAGTTCCCAAAACCCAGAAGTCGTTTTCGTGTCCTGAGTGTGGGAAATTGTTCAATGCGCATTACAACTTAACGAGACATATGCCGGTTCACACAGGTAAATATACCTTTTATACCATTATTAGAAGGGAAAGTCCGTGTTAAGTTTCACCGTCGGATCATTTAACACATTACTACTATCAGAGGATTTCAGATCTTTCCATTTGCATCTTTATCAAGTCCATTATTGCAATATCAGGCGACTGTTCTATAGAGATTTAAGGATGCAACCGTTTTCTCTTGTATAAAAAGTCTTGTTTAAACCCACTTTGATATAACCATTTCGGAACTGATTATAACAAAGGAAGTTTTATACTATATGTTGCGCTTGATTTGTAATTTTAAAATTCTTTTCATTTTTCTCTTTTGTTTTCGGCATTTGTTTAGTCGATTAAGTTGGGTATTGCTTGATAGGGGTTCTGGTGTAAATGGAAAGAGTTTCATTTACAAAGTTGTCATCTGCTGCAGAATTGTTCAAAAAGTAATTTGTAAGTGATAATCGGCCATATTTGTCAAAACTTTTGTTTACCGCCTTTGAATTGAACAGTCCGTACAATGCAAATTCTAAAATAGAAACGCTGATTGAAGAAAATACAGCTATAAGAAGAGCATTGTTTTAAAGGCAATATTGAAAATGCCCATTGAAGTAAAATTTCGTTATGATAACAAAATAGAGCTTTATAAGCAAAAGAGGCTTGTTGCTTTTTCAATTTCGGTTTCCTGGGATATATGATTTATCTAAATTTAGGTGAACGTGCGAGTAGTTTGTTAGAATCATAGAATAACTCAGCTTTTCATAAATTAAAATTGTTTTATAGACCATAATCGAAAGGTGTTTAAGTGACATTCAAAATTTAAAGTTTAATTTTTAAACATTAGTGTATCTCGAATTGATTTCATTGAATAACCAAGATATCAAACTATCTAACCATGTCTTACAACAATCCCTATCATTGGGAATAACTCTAAAGAATCTACTCATTCATAACATTAAACAATAATATTTAAAGTTTAGCTTCTTTAAATATGCTTGTTCGCAGATGTAGTAATTTGGAATTACCATTCAATTTCTTTAAAACTGTACAACATCTGTACTGTTGCATGCTGCCCAATAGAAAATGTTCATTGAAAGCAGAATTTGTTCGTATTTCTAAGAGCCGGTATACAGTGAGTAAATATGCATTTAAACCCAAAACAAAACTATTGCATTGGTTTTGCGATCTACCGCATATATACTGTACATTGTGTTTTATTTTTTTGACGTTTCCTAATTTAATCATGTTTTCAATAGCTTTTTTTTATTATATATCATACAACAATACACAAATTGTACTTTTTCAAAGACAGTTTCACTTAAATCATTCTCACATGTGAACAAGCACCTTTAAAGCTATACATCATCATGAGCCGATTCACATTTGTCACTTTATTAATAATTAAAACTTTACGGTGGAACAATTGTAGAAAGGATTTAAACTAATGATGCAACAGTGTCAAGAAAATTGAAACATTTTATTGTTTGGGTTGAATGGCATTGCTTTATTGCAACACACATGTTTGATGTGTTGTGTTCGTTACCTTTTTCCCCAGAGTTTAATGCGTAGTAAAGATACATATTTTTTTTCGTTCATCCTATTTAGCGAATGTTTTGTTTTATCTGCCATATGCATAGGAGTTGTAAAGCGAATAACGTAATTAGATGGTGTGTTTTTTACGTACCATTTAGTCTTTAGAATAGATTATGTCCCGTTCATTTTTCGTTTAAATCAAATATCGATCATTATCTGAAACTCTTGACGAATTAGGATTTTGTCTGGTTTCTTGACAAATTGGATATTAATAGAAATATGTGTAAAATGGATTTAAATACTCTTTCTCTGTTGTGGATCTTAAATATATTGCGTCATTGTTGTAGGATCAGATGGGCATTTTCCTGCTTTTAATAGTCGCAAAAATCCAATTTTGAATCAATCCAAAAGGCCTTCCCACAGGGGAACTATTTTCTCTTGTTTTTGTTGTTTGCGCCTGGAACTATTTTCTCGTTGTTTCATACGCCTTTGACTGGTGATAGCGGTGTGCAACCAAACGTTGCATTTTTAGATACCAATAAAGATAGCCCTAAACTCGTCATATGCTTTTATTAAAGCAAGCAATTAATCAGGTCCATTGTGGTTTAAACAAATTTACTGGTTTAACAAATTTCGGTCTCGAATTTTCCAAATTAAAAAGATAGAATTAACTGATAATTTGATTGTATCAATTCGTTGTCTGCTAATAAAGTGCGGTCCATTAAATCTGGATTTAATCTTTTTACGACATTAATGCATTTTCGTCTCAAAATTCACTATTCCGTTCAAAGTGAACATTAACTCAGTCATGTATAACATTACGTTGATTATTAATATCACTGATAAAAAAACATACGCATTGAGATATGTCCATTTCTCAGGCGGCAGCTAGTGTTATAGTGAAACAGGGAAATGACAAAGAAAGATCCAATAATCCATTAAAATCAATAAAGCAAAAATAGATTGTAGAGAAAATAACAACATCAAAAGCGGCAATCGCCGAAATATGGCTTTGTTCCGATTGATTTTTCATATACCTTATATACGATTGTATTTTTAAACAAACACCAATTTCCTATTGACAAACTTTGTGAAATTTTTCATACGATATTTTCAACGATATGATGAACAGGAATATATTCTCTACAAATGAAATTGACGCGTTGACTGGAATTAATCAAGCTATTAAAAACATTCGGAAACATGTGAACTTTTTCAGATTTTGGATGAAATTGGAATTTTATTAATAGAAAGGAAATTTTCCGGAATCTCGCTGCAATAGGCGGCAATTCCGTGACCATTTGATATAAAGTTTAACAACAGCGAGTATGAGATGTCCCTCTCGTTATTTTTGTCGTATTATTCCGAAATAAGAGCCGACCCTGTAATTCCGCGTAATTTCGCCGAGTAAGCATTATTAATCACCCTAAGTCATTCACCAATTTGTGATGTCGTGACTGGTGCATATTCAGAGGAACAGTAGACAGGGAAATGGCATGACAAATACATTACATTTCAGATTTTCAATCTTTTTAAGTGACAATTTTGTTATTATCAAATAAATGAAGTAATCAGAAATAAAGTGTTCTTACCTAACTCGCTATTATAAAATCAGAAAAAAAACTTAAACATACCATTTAATAAAGGGAAACATGTAACTGTTTAATGCAGCTTTCTTTACAATCATTCTGATTATTATTTGCAAACAAAGTTGCGAGAAAGCTTATTGTTTCAACAAGATTCCTAATTTTTAACACTTATTCCAACCGTTCACTTGTTAAACATTTCGTTTTTTAGCTTGCAACACCAATAATTGCCTTGAAATGACCAAGGTTTTCACTAGGCATGCTAGCGTTTTACCAAAGAAGTAGTCTAAAAGGGAAGAAACTTCAAACAACGAAGCTAAATGATAAACAAATGGCATTATTACTCTATCGTCGAAATAATTGTAATGGTATGGAAACATTTTCGTCTCGAACAATTTCTTTATTTGTCACAAATGTTTCCGTTAAGTTGCTTTAAATGCACAATCCTGAAGAAAGTGTTTAACATAAACCATATTTGTGATGATTCTTTACCCCTTATGAAAATGTTTCCACCGAATACACGTTATGGAACTCTTTCATATCGCATTTGCAAAGAAAATCAGATTAACGATAAAAACAATATAGATAAGGAAATACAGTGAAGCCTCGTTTATCCGGACCCCGATTATCCGAATGTCTCGCAATCCGAACGAAATTGTAAGGGAACGGAATTATTTGACCAGTTTGTTGCAGACAACTTTTGAAAACATTGTGGGAAAAGGAGAAATTGCTCGTGACTATCAATTTTCCTTTTCCCACAATGTTTTCTGCCATATCAGAAGATTATTTTTGGGACGGTCGACAATTTGGCGTTTGCTAAAGTGTTATAAGTATACACGTGCATACAGACCGTTTATGTCTTAATGTGCATAAGAACATGCGCTACTTCATTAGTCCGGATGAATCGGTAATCCGGACATTTTGTTGGGAACGGACGTGTTCGGATTAACGAGAAATCACTGTACTATCACACCTAGCAAAATGTCTATAAATTCAATAGCCTATTACCAAATTCTTAAAGGAAACAACGTTAATTATCTCAAGAAATATACGTTTTCATGCTCAAAAATTGATAAGTTAATAACATTTTAAAATGTAAAGATAAACAAATGAAAAGCTTTGGTTTATTGTCTCATATCTAAGCTAGGCATGTTCAGATGACTCTTACAATTAATAAATGAATAGCTTTTCTTTGAATTGAAGTATTTGTTGAAATGTGTGTTGATAATTGCTAGATAACATATTATGCTATACTAGTAGTACAATGCCTATCATGTATTATGTAAAAGATTTCTAAACAAACACAGCATACTCATTCTCCTTATTCTATATTCCAGGTGCGAGACCGTTTATCTGCAAGGTGTGCGGCAAGGGGTTCCGACAGGCCAGCACGTTATGCCGTCACAAGATCATTCACACATCCGACAAACCTCACAAGTGTGACACGTGTGGAAAATGCTTCAACCGGAGCTCCACACTCAACACGCACATGCGCATACACCTCAACTACAAGCCGTGGACGTGTGAGTACTGTGGCAAGGGGTTCCACCAGAAGGGCAACTACAAGAACCACAAACTGACGCACAGCGCCGAGAAGCAGTACAAATGCAACATCTGCAACAAGGCGTTCCACCAGATCTACAATCTCACCTTTCACATGCACACCCATAACGACAAGAAACCCTACATGTGCAATATCTGCTCGAAAGGGTTCTGCAGGAACTTCGATCTCAAGAAACACGTGAGGAAACTCCACGAGGGAGTCGCGGCTGGTGGCGCGAAAACCGATGATTCACCGATCAGTCCAACGAATACATCACCGACCGCGGGGATGACGTCACATCCGGCTAGGAATTTCTACCAAGCCAATATGGCGGTGCCACAGAGTCAGCATCCGTATTTCGGCCGACAGAGCGTTTTCAGTCAGGTTTCGCCTTACTCATGCCAACGAAGCATGATTCAGCCATTCGTGTTCGGGAATGCGACTTCTTCCTTTCTACACAAACTTTCGTCGTTGATGTAAAAGTCTTTTCTTTTCATCAAATTTCGGAAAATTGAATGGACCTCTTTCAATAGACAATGTCCGCATGTATCCTGATAAAGGGTCCATTTACCATTAAAACAGTTTGTTAATTTTCATGAACTTATTGTAAGAATCACAAACACTCTGGTTTACAGTTCGTTTGACGTCATGTGATGTCAAAACGCTCCATTATATTCAATAAATCCAAAATGAGGTCTGTAGAAATAATTCCCGGACTATGGTTGAAGTTACATGCAGTAAATCCTTTTCGGTTTTCAACACCAACGGGTAATCTTATATCCGTCAGTTCATAAGCGCAATTTAGGGTCTTCTCGTAACATGTTTCCGTAGTATCCATGGCGTATAAATTATTAGCGGACATGTATATTTAAATTGATCGTTATATTACGATGTACATTTAACTTTATGATCTCCTAGGGTGATTTTAACCCTTTACCAAACGCTAAATTTTCGACTGCCTCAAATTGAAAGAGTTTGCAGGCGACATTTCAAAATGTGATAGAATTAAAAATTATTTTCTGATAGGACAGAAGACATTGTGGGAAAAGGAGAAATTGATAATTAAGAGCATTTTTTCTTTTCCCACAATCCTTTTAAGAGTGCAATGAACTGGTCAATGTCGTTTTTGTTTGGTAATGGGTTGAATATACAGTTGGGCGACATCGTTATATCATTATCATATCAGATAATACATAAAACTCTATTTTTAGAAAATTACCGAGCATTCTAAGGTTTGAACATTTTTGGCTTCAATTAAACATTTTCTACATGTTCTATCATAACGACAGGAAGCGACAAATCTGGTTTAAAGTTAGAGAGGAGAAGCTTCGATGTAAGCTCCGATTGTCAATATTATGTTAAAAACAGTTCAAATTATGAAAAGTTATAAGAAAAGCATTGATAAGAAAAAAGAAAAAGAAGAACTGAATACCCTATTTATTTTGTCTTTCTTGTGTAGATGTATAGTCTTAAAAGCAATATCATTGATTTAATATATGTAAATAAAGCGAAATAATTATAATAAAATACGAAGTTATTGGAACCTGTGTTTGTTTATGTTTTAATATGCTTACCGTCATATTGCAACGAAACTCTCTTCACATTTGTATTAAAGTTGGTACAATGGATTTTGTGTTTGGTCAACTATTCGTTAACTTTTTACTACCTACTAAAAGCAAGACGACTTTAGAAAAGCTTTGTAACGATGTAAGATAACTTACATTTCTGCTGTATGGTATGTTCTCTCTTTCTCTCTTTCTCTCTTTCTCTCTTTCTCTCTTTCTCTCTCTCTCTCTCTCTCGCCCTCTCTCTCTCTCTCTCTCTCTCTCTCTCTCTCTCTCTCTCTCTCTCTCTCTCTCTCTCTCTCTCTCTCTCTCTCTCTCTCTCTCTCCCCCTCTCTCTCTCTCTCTCTCTCTCTCTCTCTCTCTCTCTCTCTCTCTCTCTCTCTCTCTCTCTCTCTCCCTCTCTCTCTCTCTCATTCTCTCTCTCTATCTCTCTCTCTCTATCTCTCTCTCATTTTCTTTCCCATACTATCTGTTTTCTTACTATCCATCTCTTTCTCATATTCTCTCTCTTTCTCATTCTCTCATCCTATCTCTCATTTTTTTCCCACACTATCTGTTTTCTTACTCCCCCATCTCTTTCTCATATTCTCTCTCTTTCTCATTTTCTCACCCTATCTCTCATTTTCTTTCCCACACTATCTGTTTTCTTACTATCCATCTCTTTCTCATAATCTCTCTCTTTCTCATTCTCTCACCCTATCTCCCATTTTCTTTCTCACACTATCTGCTTTCTTACTTCCCCTCTCTCTTTCTCATAATCTCTCTTTTTCTCATTCTCTCACCCTATCTCCCATTTTCTTTCTCACACTATCTGTTTTCTTACTCCCCCTCTCTTTTTCTCATAATCTCTCTCTTTCTCATTCTCTCACCCTATCTCCCATTTTCTTTCTCACACTATCTGTTTTCTTACTCCCCCTCTCTCTTTCTCACTCATAATCTCCCTCTTTCTTATTCTCTCATCCTTTCTCTCTTCTTTACTCTCTCTTTCTCTTTCACCTTTTCCGTCAACATTCCAATCAACATTGACTTATCTCTCGCTGCTTTCTATAGCAGTAGAGCAGTGTCTATTAAGGCATAGTAGTTGGAAGCTTGGCTAGATCTTTAGTCTTATATAACTAAACAAGGCTTAAATCCCTCTTGAAATACATGAGGCTAGTAGACGTGCAGCAAAGAAAAGTAACCTGATATAAGTCCGTAAGAAAGAGGTTATATTTATAGCTTATATTGTCCTTATAAGTAAAGAGTGAATGGCCGTGCTTGAATCTAGAAGGTTCAATTCTTTTCCAAAATGTAAAAAGAAGCGCAGACGTCATAAATAATGTAAAATATTAGAGAATTATTTTGATTAGATACGAATCTATAAATAAAAGAAAGAACCTAAAATTTCCAAGACATGCAGAAGTTTTGTCAACATTTAAAAAGCCAAAGAGATGACTATTAGCAAATGTATACATATATATAGGCGGAATATGGCGTACACATACAAAGGCGGAATATGTTAACTGACCATATTATGCTCACATTCATATGAAAGTGGAAACATGCTGAAAGGCTACAGCAGACACATTCGTTTGGTTGGAAAAGCAGCACGGATTGTCTGCCTTTAATATACATAGAATTGAACGGAAATAATGAAAATAAAGACGGACCACAGTCATTTACGTTTGGTGGAAAATGAGAAATATTCAGATGCAATATAACAAACGTTCATTCTCGGGGTGGGGGCAAACATATATTCTAGTAAACAATCAGAAATATACAATCGCACTATATTGCAAACATATATTCTATTAAATAATGAGAATTAAACAAAATGGACTATATTGTAAACATATATTCCGGTAAAAAAAAATGAGAAAAATACACACGGACGTTACTGCAAATATATAAGATAAATTTTGTGCATACATTCTGAGGAAAAATTGGACCTATACAAATTGATTATATTTCACATACATTCTGAGAAAAATGAGAGATATACAGTCAGGTAATATACATACATGTATACATTTGGGTATAGAATGAGAGATATGCAGGCATACTATATCACATTATTTCTAGGGAGATGAGAACTATACAGACAAACCTTAACATGTATATATTTGGGTAAAGAATGAGAGATATACAGGCATACTATTTCACATTCATTCTAGGGAAATGAGAACTATACAGACATACCTGAACACATATATATATGGCAGGATATTGAGAAGCATACAAACTATACAGAAGGCCATCGTAACATATAACTTTCGTAGAAAAGGGAGAATTTACAGGAAAACTATAGCGCAAATACATTCTGGGGGAAAATGAGAAATATGTAGGGAAACTTTTGCACACATATTCTCCAGTGGAAAATTAGAAATATACAATCAGACTACAGCACATATTCTAGTGGTGATTGAAAAGAATATCGGTACAGAATATGTTAATTGAAAAGAATATCCGTAGAAAATATGGCAATGGAAAAATGAATGTACGTTCAGAATATGACTCTCATATATTTCTTTTTGATCAGGAGAAATATATAAAAAAAAATATGAAAAAGAATTGATAACAAACGGACTGATGGACACTAGAAAATGAGAAATATGTAGATATATGGTACATATGTATTTTGCTTGAAAAGGAAAAAATACAAACGTTCTCTGGCATATAGTCTTTCGTAGTGGAAAAGACATATATGAATAACGCCTATGGCACACATACACTAGGGTGGACATGTTTTCATGTAAAAATCAACTTACATAACTTCTATTTGAGATAGATTTCCTTTTCAGTTCTAAATCTGCATTGATGATAAAAACCAAATTAACAAAACAAATAAAGACGAAGACTTTCGGTAACCTAACACCTAATGCCTGGCTCTATTTGAGGGATTCTAACAAACAGAGTTAAAAGAGTTTCACCTTTCCTTTTCCGTCTTGGAAAGAAACTATAACTCCCAAAACCGGTTGTCTCATTTTACTTAACCCTTTACCAAATGCAAAATTTTCGACTGTCCCAAATCGGAAAAGTTTGCAGACGACATTTCAAAAGGTGATGGAATTGGAAAATAATCTTCTGATAGGACAGGAAATATTGCTGGAAAAGGAACATTGCTCTCCAAGAGCAATTCCTCCTTTTCTCACAATGTTTTCCAGAGTCGCCTTCAACACAGTGGTTAAATGTCGTTGTTGTTTGGTTATGGGTTAAAGCTGTTTCTTCATACATTCTCGTCTAAATGCGCCTGTAACAGAATACTACAGAAACAAATATGACAAAAGAAGAAATCGTTAAAACAATTCTTTTTCTTTCTGTCTTAAAATTTCTACCCAACACAACAACGAGAATATCTAAGTTGTTCCTTTCTTCTAATGTCGTCATCCATGTTTGCTGGTTTGATTTTGGATTGGGCGCAACTTTCCAAACAGGGAGAATATGTTAACCCTTTACCAAACGCCAAATTATCGACTATCATAAATCGAAAGAGTTTGCAGACGACATTTTAAAATATGATGAAATTAAATAAAAATCTTCTGATAGGGCAGAAAACATTGTGGGAAAAGCAGAAATTGCTCGTAACGAGCAATTTCTCCGTTTCCCACAATGTTTTCCAGAGTTTTCTTCAACAACCTGTTCAAATGTCGTGCTTGTTTGGTAATGGGTTAAAGCACGTGTGGGTAACATTTAACGACAGAGTTAATTGTTTCTGGGTGATTCTTTCTGATGAATGTTTGTTTACATCCTGCTGACAATTGACAAAAATAAACACAAAAAGAAAGTAAACAACATCTGACACCATGTCGATCGCACTATAGCTTATCGCGAGAAAAAACGAGAAAAAGCGAGGAAAAGCATTGTGTGGATTTCTGTTTGCTTCAATTTAGTTTCTATTAACTGCAAGTTAGAGATTTTTGCCCCGTTTTATTATTGCAATTCTTCTTTTTTTCTTTTATGCGGTCCTTTTTTGCATTTATGTTTCTATGTGGACACTTGATTCACCGGGACAATCGACAGGGAACAGTCAAATAAGATCAGTCTTCATATTAAGGAAGACATTGCATCTTCATGTTCGTTGTGTTTTTCTGCATCCCATCTGTATTTCTTTCATTTTGTACATAGTCTTATATCCATTCAGGTATTTCTATTCTTTCCCTGTTCATTTCCTTGACCATGCTAAGAATAGAATCTAATAACACTGATTGCCATATCCTTTTTCTAGGTTGAGTATTTTCGGCTATAGAAAGTCATTCACCTTTGTTTTGCACTAAATCCTCGGCGTAGTTATTTATCTTGGATGATAAAGATGTATCCGTACCAATATAACTCTGGCTTCCGGCCAACAATACATATACATAGTACACAATTGATTTGAAATGGTAGGTGTAAAATACTATCATCAATATGATTTTAGAAATAAATTTAAATGATAACACACTGCAAGATTAATATGAATATGTTTTAACACGTGTTAAGTGGAAACGAGTTTTAAACATTTTGACACATAAAAGGCTAGATTGTTCAACGTTGTATTATCATCGGTTATAAAATCATTCTTCAAATCGTCTTAGCTTTGACGAGCTTTATATCAAATATATAGATATGTATGGACACGTTGCAAAGTACACAACCTCCATGCACCTCAAAAAGCTTCGAAGGGCAGACGAGCTTTATATCAATATGTATAGACATAAATAGAGAAGTTGCAAAGTACACAACTTCCATGAACCTCGAAAAGCTTCGAAGTGCACACGCGCTTTATATCAATTGTATAGACATAAATAGAGAAGGACAGACGCGCTTTATATCAATTGTATAGACATAAATAGAGAAGGACAGACGCGCTTAATATCAATTGTATAGACATAAATAGAGAAGGACAGACACGCTTAATATCAATTGTATAGGTACATATAGAGATGTTGCAAAGTATACAATTTCCATGCACCTTGTAAAGTTTCGAAATACATACGAGCTTTATATCAATTGTATAGGTAAATGTGGAGATGTTGCAAAGAACACAACTTATATGCGCCTCGAAAAGTTTCGAGGTACAGACGAGCTTTTTAGCTATTGTATATGTACATATAGAGATGTTGCAAAGTACACAACTTCAATGCACCTCGAAAAGTTTCGAAGCGCAGATGAGCTTTATACCAATTGCATGGATGCATATAGAGATGTAACAAAGTCCACTATTTCCATTCACCTCGAAAAGCTTCGAGGTGCAGACGCGCTTTATATCAATTTATAGGTATGGGTACATAAAGAGATGTTGCAAAGTACACAACTTCAGTGCATCTCGAAAAGCTTCGAAGTTCAGATAAGGTTTATATCAATTGTATACGTACATATTAAGATGTTGCAAACAACACAACTTCCATGCACCTCAAAAAGATGGAATCAAAAAGCGTCGAAATATAGACGAGCCTTCTATCAGTTGTATATGTACATATTAAGATGTTGCAAAATACACAACTTCAATGCACCTCGAATAGTTCGAGGTGCGGGCGAGTTTTATGCCAATTGTATATGTACATATAGAGATGTTGCAAAGTACACACTTTCCATGAACCTCAAAAAGCCTCGAGGTGCAGACGAGCTTTATATCAATTATATAGACATAAATAGAGAAGTTGCAAAGGACACAACTTCAGTGCACATCGAAAAGCTTCGAAGTGCACACGCGCTTTACATCAATTCATAGGTTTAGGTACATATAGAGATGTTACAAAATACACAACTTCAATGCACCTCAAAAAGCTTCGAAGTGCACATGCGCTTTATATCAATTTATAGGTATATGTACATAAAGAGTTGTTGCAAATTACACAACTCGAAAGGTTCGAGGTGCAGACGAGTTTTATGTCAATTGTATAGGTGCATGTACACGCTGTTTCGAGGTGCATGGAAAATGTGTACTTTTGCAATGTATGCTCCGACAATGCTCCGAGTCATGTTTACAAGAACAAGAAACCCACGCACGTATACCGCTGTCTATTTTAGGACGCCACGACGTCACCAGTTCGTCATAGTGAACTCCAAACGGCCGTTACGGGGACGTATCCAACAGCCTGTAGAGACGCTGCTGCAATTATTCCCTGGCGACACTTACCAATTCAACTAGCACGTTCGCTGTCTATCTTTATTTTAGCGCTGCAAAATTGAGACGTACAGTACACGGCGAATCTGAAATGCTTTCGAAATGGAGGAGATATTTACAAAACTAGCAAGCTGATTTTTCATGACCATTAGGAATCAGGGATTGTTCATTAGGAGCAAATAGTTTCGTTTTGCCGCACTGATTTCCTTACAAAGTACCTTCTTTATCTTAGAGATGGATACAAATGATTAAAAAAGAAACACTTTTGAAGCCCTCGATTTCCATGGGGTAACGGGCTGACGTTTAAATAGCGTGAGACGCTCACTTAGAGCCCTGTTTTCCGAGTACTGGAAATGCCGTTTTGCGTGTTTGAAGACGAGCGAAGTCGCGGGTAGCTGCGAACTTGAGAAAGGCAGCGTTGATTGGGGGATATTCTTTCCATGACAATGGCCTCTATGGTACAGCGCGGAATCGGTGGAAAATGCCGTTTGAAGTTGGTGACAATTTACTTTAACATCTCCGGGATTGAAAAGGGGCCTGTTAACTGCAAAAAATTAATGAATCACTGTTGAAAAAAGGAACAATACAAGAAGGTACATTGTAAGGAAAATAAGTCGGCAAAACAAAACGATTACTCGTGATGAACACTTTCTGTTGGTCATTAGAAGTCTGCTACGTTTGTAAATATCTGTTCTATCTAAAAAGGATTTAAAAGTCGTCTTGTACTGTAGGTATCAATTTTGAAGCACTATATTAAAGAAATACAGCGAGCGTGCTTGTTGAGTTGTTAATTCCTTTTTCCAGACGTTATATTTTCCAACAATTTGATTGTCGAACAAGCCCGGTCCAAATTAGAACGCTTATAAAACAACTTGTCGCTTTGTAACATGTTACATAAAGTAATACAACCATTGACTCACCTCGTATGAATTGTTTCCATAGCGAAGGCAAAGTAACCGCATTAAAAGATGACGTTTGAAATTTGTTGGACAATGCGAGAATCGGCATATTTACCTTTATAGTTCTGGAATAGACTCCATGCTTACGCAAACAGGTAAGATACTGGCCAGCCGCCGAATGAATTTGCTACTGGCCTGTGATCTAACCTGTTTGCTAATTTGAGTATCTTTCCTGAACAAAATTAAGCAGTTATTTAGGGTTTTGGAAAGCAGACGACACTAAAATATATTTATAGATATGTACCCAGCATTATAAGGGTAAAGTTATATACTCGAATATGTACAATATGTACTGTTTTCTTAAATTGCATCATTCAAGAAAACGTTACATATCGTCCCCTGAAACTAAACCTTTAATTAGATTGTAAACAGATTAAACTGATAGCAAGCACCAAACGAAAACGTCACCAGAACCGGACATGACGACACTGGTACCTGTTTGCGCACTGTCGTCAGCCTGGTTCGGGTACCACACATCTTCAACTTGATACACGTGTGTGCAAGAAAGGTAGTAAATTGTTCGCGGGTTAATTAGAGAGCCGTTGACAGCCGGTCTTTCTAGGGTTCTCTGTCGGGCCCCGTGAGTCGACCCCGGGCAGTGTCATTAGGGTGTTGGGTTTCAGGGCCGGGAAGCAGCGGCCCCCGGGATTACAGGTAATACAATGGGTAATGGATGCTGCTGTATTGAGCTTTTTATGGCCGTAAAATTGACGCATCGACAGTGAGACGGTTAAAAAGAACCGAAAACTGCTTTTTGATTATTTGAATATTATCCATTCGTTTGATATGGGGGCCTGTGTTTGAGAAAGAAAAGAAAATAAAAACTAGAATTCGCATTTGAAGTGCATGTATGGTTTTCTTAAATCTCCTGTTGAATGTGTTGACAAAGTTTGGTATGTGTGCGGCGTAATCGGCTCTTGTGGTAGCCTAAAGGCCAATAACTTCACTTCCTAAGCTGCAATGTATCGACAGTTGTGTACACTCCAAATCGACTGCGGAGCAGATGTAAGCCAAATGATAGCAAAATGTAATTATAGAATGAATACATCTGGTAATAGTAAGACGAAAATATTATTTTACCATCTCCTGGTAAAGCTTCAAAAATTTTACTTAATTTTAGATCCGAAGCCTGCATTATTATACCGTTTAAATCCCATATTGCATTGCTTTAAGGTAAAACTGTATATCAAAACCAGAAATACAAATCCTTCATTCAAAAGTAAACTTACAAATGATCTTGCATTACAAGTTACAAACATGTATAAGTAACACTATAAAGGGACTATCTTACACATTTTGTTTTGTCATTAACAGACATTGAAAATGTGACTTAAACAAACCTTCTTCGACCCTACGAACAATGTTCTGAAAAAAATACGCTGGTTTGTTAAGTCTTTTGATGCAGGCATGTCACGGCGTGGTGTTATGGAGTAGGTGTTTAACTACTTATACTCAATATGGGACAATCCAGATGAAACCGTCATGGGCAAGGCACACGACACCTAGCCAAGTATTGGTAGAACAAAATTATAATGAAATCTTTACTTTATTGTTGCCACAATATAAGTTGGAAATAGTTAAAAAAAATGTGTCACTCCGGTCAAGATAACAAACATTTCAAGGTACACGGATGCAAATATGAATTCCAAATTTCTATTGTTGTTCGATAGTGTTAAAGCTTCTTGTTCGTTCACATGTGAGAACGTTTGCAAGTCAAAATAAAATGCTGTTGAAGCAGGGCAGGTTTTGCATTGCGATATAGTATTTCATTAAAACCAGCTTCTGAACAAACAAATATATTTAAATGGTGCCAATATATCTGAGTATGTCAAGTTGACGTACGACACTATTGGATTTGATATCATACTTATTTATTGTTTACAAACTCTAGATACTTTATTACGACTTAAGTTTACTTTAAATGGCTATTGCGTAGTTTATTTCATTCAACAATACATTTGTTTTAAAGTTTTAAAAGAGAAATCACATTGTAATCTCCAAGTTTCCCCATATCTCTGAACAAGCAATTTTAAAATTTGCAGGCAAATTCAGGTTTAACGTCCTTTTTGTGTCCTTAGTCCATAGCACAAAGTAAGGGCTGCAATTCATGATTTATAGTTGTTGATAAAGGGTGAAACTGATTACTTTCGGGCAGTAAAAGCTACATTGCAAATAAAGGAAAGCAAAGTTTTGCTGAAAAGCATACACACATAGAAGTCAATTATGTAACCCGATTAATTCACACTTGACGAAAAGAGCACACCAGAAAGCAACAACAACATCAATTATCAAGGGATGAAAAAATGATATGTGTAACAGATTTGAGTTCATTCATTCATAGCAATTTTCCTAAATACGAAATAACTGGGTATCAAAAGAAAAGCTAATTCGACATTGTCATCTTTTTTCACACGAAACTGAAACATTTGCATGGTAAAAAAGTGTTCAGGTCTTTATTGCTTTGTCGTCACATGTAGACATAGGTAAATATGTTGGCATTTCTAAGGATTTAAGAAGACAAATGATAGGTGTACCATTATCGGGGAACGCAAGACACTCGTACATTAAAACTAATGATAAATTAAATATTTCAATACTTTCGAATAGCAATTACCAAATGTTCGATTGGTGATTTCACTTTTCGTTACCATCCTTAATTGATATGCCTTGGGATTGCCTCGACAAAAAAAAATCAAAGTTCAAAGGTATTCTTTAATTTAGCAGTATCTAGTCTAAGTTTGCACCCTTTATGTTAATGCATAGAAGAATGACTATTCGTAGAAACTGTCTAATAGATTTGACATTCAAAGACTCCTCTAAATAGAAAGGTAAGTTAATACAATACACTACAACATCTCACCAAATCGTCGAATGTAATCTATGAGGGGGGTATCATTGTCTTCTTAACGAAGCAAACACGTCAGGAAAGTTCTATTGCAGCTGGGATCTGACCTATTTGTTTCTGTGAATGGAAAACATTGTGTTGGCGTTGTAATTATCAGATTACTTTCGTTGTAAAACTGTAATGTCGCATGTCATGGATGCTTTCTTCTTATCGAGATTTCTGCAATGGACGACACTCTTGTTAAACGATACGTGACAAACTCAGGTCACGCATTTCTGCATTATCACTTACCAGATATTGAAATCATTGGAACAGAGTGGAAATTTGCTCACTCGGAGCAATGCGTCGTCTGGTGCTAAATACCTGGATATGTCCGACATCAGTATCATAAAATACTAAACCGAATTGATAAAATGGCAAATGGTGTACGTGACTATCTGCACAAATGGCTTACAAAAATGAAACCTTAAAGTTGTTTAAAATTTGATATCTAAAATTCTATTTAAATATTTTATATTTACTATGCTAGTCATGACTGTATAATTACAGAATTATGTAACCACTAGAATTATACAACACTGATGATTTATCACAGAATGCCAACATATATGTTTATCGTATCGTATTATTGTTGTTTTATATCTATCCTATATACGAGTATGTATATGACTCGAAGCTATATTACTTAACGTAAATATTTTTTCTGCTCTTTTCCTTTCAAGTAATAAGAATTTCATAAAAAAATAACTGAGCAAAAATGACTCTAAGTGGTGTGCTAAAGGCGCTTGTCGACATATGGAGGCATTTGAAAGTGAAGTCAAAATGTCTTTGAAACAGAACGTGTTTTGTATTGTTGTTTGATTTACAAATTGAAGTATCTATTGACGGCATCATTAATTCAAGGAGTGCCATTGTATTAAAGCATGTATAGCATATGTGTAGCTTATTTCAAAAGCGATGCAACGGCTTTGGATTAAAAAAGAACATGTTAATATACCGCACAAATCTTCAAAAGATTAAACATGAACAAAGTTTGCTTTCATTGGCATTTCTCAAGTACTTATCATACAACAAGTTCAACTTCAGCTTCATATGAACTATCATACAACAGTTCAGCTTTAATGCAGTTTTAAAGAAATAAAGATTCAAACAGCCAAATGTTTTCACGCATGTGAACAAGCAACTTTAGGAGAGAGTTGGCCAAGTTTTCAAAATCAAACGTTTCAAATCGGTTTCACTATTCGATATATCATAAAACATACTACATGTGCCTACAAATACTGCTCATAAAACAAGGGAACACGTTCGGGAACCACTGAAATATTTGATTTAGTATAGCTCAGCACAAAGTCATTAGAATAAAGGTGAGTCTTATTGAATAAAATCATTATTAGACTGTTTTGGTCATAATTGAGCAAACAGAGGACAATAAATAGTTCGGTCCTTGGAATAATTGGTAGGAAGTTAATTGAATGAAATAAGTTGTACCGAGAAATAGTGGTTTGACTTCCAAGCTCGTAGTGATTGCTTTTAAGGTGACAACTTGTTTAATCTTTCACTCTTATAGTAACGGAACCGCCTTCATGCTTTTGCAAACAGGTTAGATCCGGACAAGCCGCCATTTTACTTGGCGACTGGCCTGTTATATAACCTGTTTGCTATTCTAAGTATCTTTCCTCATCAAATTTAAGCAGATATTTAAGGTTTGGGAATGGAGAAGACACAAAAATCTATTTTTGGAAAATAACCAAGCATTCTGAAGATTAAAATCCAAGTTTGACTAGTCTCATATTTGTTTTCACATGGGGTAGAAGGTTAGATGTGGAATTGTAAAGACTCGTTTTTCCTGCTCGATATTTCTTCTTTAATCTTTTAAACCGATCTCAAGCACGGGACTAAAAGAAAGTTTTTACAAATGTTCCAAATAAATGTCATGCCGAATGAGATTTGTGACTATTAAATACAGATTTCTAAAACAGTTTCGTTCAAAAACAAACTTTGCATGGAGCGCCGCAAATGTATAAATTGATTTATTTCACGGTGTATTTGTTTATTTCACTGTCATAAAAATGAGAAACAATATTTTACGGACTTCGAAAGACCACGGCGGTTATTTGCCATCGGCAATTTTAACGCGTGCCGTTTAAGATACGATCTTTATAGGCGTATGAATACAATAAATAGTGAAACGGCGAACTAACGGCGAATCGCACCTCAGCAGATGTTTTTTGATAATCCGCGATAAAAATCAGTCTCTAAACGTTAAACTACCATTTTATTGTCGGTTAATTTCCTTTTTTATAACGAATTGGATTATCTTATCAGTCTCAGAAATCCACATGAAATGAATTATTTTCAAGTTTGTTTCGGTGATCGGCGTTTGATAAATAACTTGATTTGTAGTTAGCTTTTTATATCTCATTTGCTTCAAGGGTAATGAAACACAACAGAGCATATCGTTTATTCTTCGAAGCCAAGGTATTAAGTTTATACAATAAAGGAGAACTACATTTAAGCAAGGATTCAAATGATAGAGGTAAAGAGAGGAGTGATGTAGTTTAAAGAGACCAAAACAATGACAGAAAGATAGATAGATACATCGATTGTTGGGAACTATAAAACGGAGATAAAAATAAAAAAGTATAAGCTATACACCAGAATAAAGGACTAAGTTTCGGTAAAATTATTAGGGTAACAAACGAATAGTGAAAACTTTCATTTAAAAAGCTAACTGGTATATGTACCATCGGTTAAAGACCCCATCAATAGTTGCAGCGGTACTCGCCTAACATTGGAAGCAAAAAGGCATTAAACACAGAGTAATTTGTGAAAAGTGAACGTTGTATGGAATCGCTTTTGCACCTACCTTGCCCGAAGCTAACAATAGACTACCGACACCTTATAAACGAAATATATTTAAGCAATATCTTGCCGAAACTCGTGTGACTAAAGGAGACATTGCTTGACGCAAACAGTTTCTCTTTTAGTCACGGTAGTTTCTTAAGTTTTCTACTTCATGTGCGCCACCTCCGGAATTTTGGAGAAAATCAAATAATGTGAGAAACGGCAATTAGCATTAAATATATCATTCGTGCAATACACGTATAACCAACTCTCGCTAAGCAGTTTCTTAGATTTGATGCACATGTTTTCGTCATGCTAGTATGATTTGTATTATCCGATTGTTTAAAGGCGGGTTTTAGGATAATTCAGATGAAACAAAACATGATGATAGATGCTAACAAAGGGCAATAAATCGCTTAGAAATCGCGCAATACTGAACGGCTGTAAAGTATAAATAATCACTTTTAAGCGAGCATATTGAATGTGTGATAAATTGTGATATATTTGTCCGTTATTTTCTATACTTTTCGGGAGTGAAAACCTCGTCTGTGATGAATCGATGGGGTTGACTTGAGGGGTATTAAAATACGTCTGCATCGGTCATAATGCGAAAAGTAAATTGTTATCTTGGTTATAAAAATAAATTGTGTTTACGAAACTCGTCGTTATTATGAAAGTGGTATTTTGTACAGGGTTTTTTATCAAATTACAAATTGATACCTTTCCGTGAAAATAGACTGTTGGGTTCGGAGATTTGTTGCGTTCTTGCTTGATTCAACCATTATTGGTCCGACTTTAGTTTGAGAACACATCGTAGGTAGACTTAGCATGTTCTACACGAGTGAATGTTGTCTTTTACTCGACTGATGTGACCAAAGGTCGATTGTTCTACCCTAAGCTTCGCCCAAACATAGAAGCTTTTTTTCCAACCTTTAGAGTGCTGGGAAATTTTATTAAAAAGATTTTCGTTTCGTCTGATTTCTAAAGCCTTAAATGTCTGCTTTAATGAGGAAAGATACTCAGCGTAGCTAACAGGTTAGATTGGGTGGCTGGCCTGGATTGAACCTGTTTGCATTAGCACGAACTCGGTTCCAGTACTATAAGGGTTTAAGTCTGAACTTCCTCTTGGATATAAAGTCTAAATATGTCTATCAGTTAAATTTTCTTCGCAACATAGCAAAGACAACTTTTGACTCTTTCTAGTTATCTCGGTGTACTTTAGTGTTTTTGTATCAATTGATTTGGTTCTAGAAATCTATAAGATTTCAGTAACAGTGGCCAAAGTAATGTTGTGTCAAAGTGGCATTTAACAAATAATTAATATGAACCACGTTGTTTATAGAATAACAAACGTATTCTTGTAAAACGAAATCAAACCGAAACAAATCTATGAACGTCAGTTTTTATTTCGTTTTCTTTAAAAAAAAAAGATGTCTTCAAGTAAAAGCTCATTTGATGGACGAGGTTGCAGTTTTAGACCGCTGATCCTTTAATTTCTCAAAGAAAATATTCCGCCGTAAAATAGTCCGCAACAAGACAAAAGCGGGCCACTGTCATTGTTCCCAGTATCCGATCGAAACACCCGTTTTATGATCCACGTATGCCAATTCAAGCTGCCGTTCTTTATGAATGCTATAAGCAAATATGCTCTGAAGAAAATCCGAGTGAATATATTCGTAAAATGTGAATTCCGATTATCTTTATTGTACGGCAAGGACAGTTCCAGGGTGACATTTTGCGCGCATCATATGTTACGCCCATAATCATACAAGATTTTCTCGGATTACATCAAACAACTCGACTCGAATATTCACCGTAGCTAGAAATGATATTCATCAATTTGTTTTAATAAAGTTTAAAAGCTACGTGGCAAGTGAGTTGTCCGATTTAAATTGGATCCAGTTATTGGAGCCCGGTTCTCGGTTCCCTAAGGGGGCATGGCCAGACACCCTTGATTCATTGGAAACCAAGGCGTTGTTTTGAACAATTTGAAGTCCGTCTATTTATGGTTTAATGCTGTTTTCAAAACAATTTCTGTTATAATTTGGCGTCAGATGAATCCAAATCAATTGTTCCTTTTTCGAACTGGAACCTTATTTTTTTGCCAGTCCAGTTCGATATTTTATGTTTGTATTTCTGACATAAATAATATCGTAAAATAATGTAATATTGATGTAAACTTTTCTTGGGATAGATAAACATTAGTTTTAAAGATTAAGTTTAAGACTTACTTAATACATGTATTCAGGAGAGGCTTTCTTGGTTGTCATTTTGGGTTGGGGTCATAACGTTAACAAGAGAGAATTTTGTGTTTAAAAGGAAAATAGATGGTTAGTGTCTTA
Organism: Cerastoderma edule; assembly: GCA_947846245.1. Taxonomy (NCBI): domain Eukaryota; kingdom Metazoa; phylum Mollusca; class Bivalvia; order Cardiida; family Cardiidae; genus Cerastoderma; species Cerastoderma edule. The sequence goes on from OX401413.1 coordinate 19,589,288, forward strand.
AATTTAAAAAAAAAATAGCATGGCGTAGGAATATTATCCGGTGATCCGAAGGCAAATCGGTTAATAGTTCAAATCGGAACCCGATAACTTTCCCCATTCAATACACCAATTCAACTACCTACATGTATTTCCAAACAAAAATGAAATTAAAGCACGAAAAGAGGAAACAATACGGCATGTCAACATTGACAGGATTGCGCAAGGATCAAACAAGTATATCCTGTCCCAAGTACAGGACGGATAACAAGGTGATGTGCAACATTTGTGTTATCCGACAGTAGATCATGTGATCATTGCACGCACGTGTCAGTTTCTAGTTTCGTTTTAGTTCATTTTTTCAAATATATTTTCAACATAATAGATGGTTGGTGTCTTGTATAGGAAAGGTTATTGGGCTAGGCTTCGGATTAGAATTGGATTCGCCCATCCGCTCATCTGAAAAGGTGTATTTATTGGCTGGCAGAATTGCCTAATTTGTCGTTAGTTTTAAGTTTGTTTATCTGAACTTAACATTAACATGCCCATAATGGTAATGAGCAATTTTTCAATTGATCACTCAGTTTATGCTCTGTACCGTATGGAAAACAATGCTTTATGTTTTGTTTTGTTGACTGTTCTTGCTGTCCATTTCGCTTACGTTGTGGAGAAGGTCAAGGAACATTAGCAATAGAAGAAGTAAGTTATCACCAGGTCCTGGTTAATCTTGTTAAAAATACATCCAAGCCTTGGTCTGATATCGTGAATAATGTGGTGTTTCCTGATCCCCCATTTGAAAGACAATTGCTTATTTCTACAAAGAGAAAGAATAAACAAGCTAGCAATGCGGTAAGAAAGTCTGAACGAAACGCATTTTATGTTTTTAGAAAATTGTTTATATCTTAATAAGCAATCTTCCCAAAATTACAACAATACGTTCTAATTACAAATGTCAATTTTAGTTTTGATTAGGAAAACAGCTGCAGAGATTAGCCATTCTTCATACACCATACCTCGGGAGTACCGCCCTTCGATTTTTAACTTTTGAAGGGAAGCAACTCATTCAGATCTGAATTTGTTTCTATTAGAGTTCGCTCCCTTTAGCATTAGGCTAGCATTGGATCGTGATCACCGACTACGACTTGTGCTGTGATACACACACCATGCAATGTAGCAAGCCTGAATCTAGGGCATGTATATTATTCATAGACAAGCGGCATAAAATACTCCAAGAACATACATTATTTATGTATATTTTCCCCTGTGAAATAAGAATAAATTGTGATACTCTTTTTTGACCACCATTGAATAGGAATGAACACCGAAACGTTTGGTTGAGTATTTCAGTTTTGTACTATGTTATTAAGCATGATCGCTAACGAAACCATGTATGGACCAATCATATGACAGGTTCTTTGAGTAGATTGATTGGGGTTATATGCTAATTCATGAGTTCCTCGTTTTCACATGTATTGCTGGTTCAAGGACAGCATTATTTTGTGAACATATTGTTTAAAATTTCGAAATATTGTAAAAGAAAATTCAGTAAAATAATTTTGATTCTGATTCTCTAACAACTTCACACCCGGAAAAATTCTTAGAACTCAAAAATGTAAGGTCGATCTTTCCAAACTTTACATATTTCTTACCGAAGAGCAGCGGCCCAGGGCTAGAGCATCGGCCTTTGGACACTAGAGTCATGGGTTCGAGTACTGTGAGAGACGGGGTCCACTTTGCGACCTTTCATTAATCCACTTCTAGTGTGAGAACTGGTTTTCCTTTGTATCCTTGGACCAGCATCGAGAGGGAATAATGTAACTTAAAGGAACTTGTTTCGTAAAACTATGTTGAATGTCTTTGTCTCTGATAAGAGCTTGGTAGTGATTGTAAAGCCTCGAGCCCTGTATTCCGGATATCCCGATTAAAGGAGACTACCCATAATCCACCATTTTGAGTTTCTTCCGTTTGTCGGATTATTTCGGTCGTGTTCGGTATACATTGGATTAGGCCAGAACTATTCGCATTAAACCGAGTAGTTCCGGTCCAGACCAATATATACCGAGAACGACTGAAAATGACCGATGACAGAATGAGTTTCAAAATGGCAGATTATTGTTATTTTACCTTAGGCTGGACAGGTGTCGATTGTCTTCCATGAATAAGAAAGAATATTTACTGTTGACCGAGCACAGTATTAATGTCGCTTCGGTGGCTTTACTTTATCTGTAAACCCTTTTACTGCTATTTAATCGGAAATAAACAAACTTATGAGTAATAGAAAACACGTTTATTTATGTTTATGACCGATAGTAGTCGAAGGTGACGTTTGCTATTTTTCTAAGTTTAAAAATTCGGCTAATATATTAATGAAATACTAAGGTTGGCGAGCGAATTAACGTTACGTTATGCTTAAATATTTCGTTCAGACACTTTCGATTTACTTTTTTGGGAAGATATATCTTACGAACCTTTGTAGGATCAGCACATGAATTAAGTTAATCCTCGAAAATCCGAACTAAGGTCGTTGTTCTTTATCGAATGATGGGCATATTGTCGGTTGACCGAGCACTTAATTATGGTCGCTGTGTTACTTTACTTTATTCCTGTAAACATTTGCAACATTGAACCCAGTACGTTGCCTTGAAACTTATATCTATGAAAAAAGAATCCCGCTGATTAATTCTTCAATCTTGGGTCTTACTTGATTGAGATTCTAGCTACACATATAGCATCTTTGAGACAGACCCGGACCTAGGTAGCGCTTTTACTTAACAACCTAAGGAAAATAATACTTTCAAAACATTTACGTAAGTCAAATCTGATAAACATCGATAAAACTATAAATGAAAGTGCGATATTGCAATGTGACACACTATTGAAAGCGTCTTGAAGAGACGAATTCAATGATGTGTCACTATGCAAATGTTGTTTGAATTACGCAAATTTCAAGTATAAAATGTTTAGTGAAGTGATACCCGGGTGATCACGTACAGGATAGAAACAGCATGGTGTTGTCTAGCCATTGTTGGTGAACTTTTTCCCCTATACACAACTACCTAGAAAGTATACGTCTGTCGCGATGTGTTTACAAGTAAACAATAATACAATTGTTAGTGTTCAACAAACATAACTTGGGACTTATTCAATTTGTTCAGACATTTCGGATAATTCCGTATCATTTACCCATTTAAATTGATTCATCGAACCAGTAATGTAGAAGCTTTACACATATATACATGCACGTTATCCCCTTGGCCATTCGTTCCTCAGAAACACATGCATTTCAATTGCTATTCAGTGAATAACCAACTGCATGTATTTGATTTTTTGAGTTGTCATACAACAATCATTTTATTCACAAAAACAATAGTGTCATTTGTATAATACACAAACCGATGCTTGTTTAATAACGTAATAATTTTGTATCTTTAACTGTAAGCATTGTCAGTACTGATAACATAGTTAGATAGTGTGAAAAGAAGGTTCGTTTTTGAAAATATATCTTGCTCACAGAATGATACTGGTCTTATATGTGCATGTATCTGATACTACGACAAGTATCGTCTGTATACCAGTATAAAGCGCGTAAGACAAATTGAATGTATATTTATCTTAAGGTAGAATACCCGTTATCCACCATTTTTCAACAGTTTCTTTCGTCGGATTACTTCGGTCGTTCTCGGTATTCATCGTTCGGGGCCGAATTGTTTCGGCCCCGATCGATATATACCGAAAACGACCGAACTAATCCGACGAAAGAATAAATTTCAAAATTGCGGATTATGGGTATTCTACAATAATTGCGACTTATTGTAAACATTAAGCCACTGTGTATCCCAAGTATTTATGAACTAACCCTTTTCCTTGGTAAGTGATTTATGAGTGTGGAGTATATGGTAAATGATTTATAGAGCGTGGAGGTTATGTACTTTAACCCTCATAATGCTGGGTAATTTTCTAAAAATAATTTTTGGCGTATGGCATTGATGAAACCTGTTTATATACGCATGAAGTCTGTTCCAGCACTATAAGGGTTTATATGGGCTTTCACAAGGCCATAATATACCTTTACCGATAAAACATAATGGTATATAAAAGACCGACAACGTTTAATAGAAAGTATTGGATCAAAAAGAAAATAGGCGTAATAGAATAATTGATACTAAATGGAAGAGGAAAGAACCCATGGCCCCTTTCCGCTTTGGCTCAAGTCCCGGTGACAATATTTGGGTTTCATGAGAAGCGAATTCCCGGTTGTCGAGCCATGTCTTCTTCACCAACAATATATTACGGAGTAAATCTTATGTATAGCGTCGGTTCTCATAAGAATTATCAAAACCTACCCTAGGTTGCGATATAATGAATACATTAAGAAAAAAGTAGAAATACCCGGTTCAAGTGTATACATCTACTAAAAGACCATTTGGTCTCATTTGCAACAATGTTTTGAACAACAAAACTCCCGTCTGCAAGGAAAACTGTCAACAATTTTCAGCTGTTGACAAAAAGTGTATCTATATTTAGATCCGGTAGTGAACCTAATTTGATACTTGTGTTATTCAATAATCCGGGTACTTCATTGTGTACGTAAACTTCGGCTGACACAGAGTCTTGTTGTACGTCTGCTGCAAATTCGACTGAAGATGTCGTTTGGCGCTTCAATTTGGATTCTTATTGTTTTCGGCTGTTTGGTGCCCGGCAGTGTTTCGTGGCGGTATGTTAATAACATTGTTATGTTATGGTTCTCTTATTTCGACGATTTCTTAATATTTCTCTGATACAATTGTTGAAGTTTCGTTCTTCGCCAATTAACCCATTAACGAACAATAATGACATTTGACCAGTTGTTTGGCGATTCTGTAAAAAAGTGAAAAAAGGGAGAAATTGCTCTTAACAATATTTTCTGCCAAATGAGAAGATTATTTTTCTAATTTTATCACATTTTGAAATGCCGTCTGCAAACTCTTTCATTTTGGGATAGTTGAAAATTTGGCGTCGGGTAAAGGGTTAAGTCTTTATAGATTTATTTCTGTTTCGATTATGTGTTGTATAGGTTGGTACGTTGTTTGTATTTGGAATTGAATGAAACGGTAGAATGTATTGCAACAACGAATGACCTTCGGATTATCTTAAAAATATATCCACTTCGATATCATGGCTAAAAAATGTCTAAAAACGGAGCTTATATCTCCCTTGCGGCGTTGATTTCAAAAGCATCTCATAGTTTTAAGCAATTCTTTTTTTTGTCAAAATGGTGTGTGTTTACTGTAAATTGAATTGTTTAAGGTGGTTGTTCATAGATGATATACAATCTGGAAGTTAAGAATTATTTTCTTTAACACTGCATTACTGCTGTACTTTAATAGAATGCGACACCTGAAGGATAGGCCTATCGCGGGATTGAATGTTGTGTAGAGAACCCATGTGCATTTTCTATTATGCACAACCTTAAATGTTAAACGGGGGCTTCTTTTCCTTGTATTGGGATGCGGCCTTAGTCTGTTGCTTTGAGGAAATTTTATCGCTGAAATTGAAGCCAAAAAACTGGTTTTACAACTGCAGTACTTTTATTTATAATGCACTGAAGAATAGTCGTCAAAAGAAAGCATCGTGACTAAAGGAGACAATTGCATGTAGCAAGCTATTTCTCCTTAGTTTAAACATATTTTATTCAATGGAAAAGAAACACCATTATATACATTACAAACAATTTTGTGAAGCGGATTGGAACGAAAGCTAAACATTTATAACGTTCCTCTCCTTAATGGCGACACGCAGGTCGTTTACAATATAATAATGTTAATTATTATTTGCGTATTGATGTAATACAGTGAAGAAATAAAGCATATCTAAATAGCATTATAATAGTAATGATTATCAAAACAACAAATAAACATTTGGAGTGACGAGAAATTGTTGGAACCAATACATGAGGCTGTTGATAAATAATGCAATAGTATCTAACAAAAAAAAAACTAATGTAACATATTGGCTTGCTGTTTAGTATTTTTAAACATACTCTAAAGTATTATACTAATGATAGTTCAAACGTGTTCATCAGAATCTCTTACTATCACGAATATAAATATGAACAGCACTAAAATATTTCTCCTTAAGACATAGCGATTTTAACACAATAGTATAAAAAATGCAAACCATTTTTGTCGTCTGATGTTGCCTTATTGAACGATCATGGTTTACTTGTCACATTTTGTAACTTACAATGATCAAACAATTTTCCTTAAATCCTTCTCTTATCCACATCGAGTAGTAGTTTTTGTCTAAAATGGGATTACTTACAAAATACCCCAACGCATAAAATAAAAATAAATATAAAATAATATGAGAGCAATCAAAAGCCTGTAAACATTATTAACCCTTTACTAAACAGCACATTTTCGACTGTCCCATATTGAAAGAGTTCGCATACGATATTTCAAAATGTGTTGAAATTGAAAAATAATCTGATAGGACAATAAACATTGTTTGGAAAAAGGACAAATTGCTCTTTACGAACAATTTCTCCGTTTCCCACAATGTTTTCGAGAATCGTCTGCAACAAGCTGGTCAACTGTCGTTATTGTTTGATACTGGGTTAAACAGACCGCGTAATAAAGCGTTAAATCTATAGATTATGTAACGTTATAAATCCATTTAGGGTGACAACATATATTATAAATGACAAAAGTGTATACCTTATTACTTGACCGTTCTACTACCTACAAACAGTTCATAAGTTGTCTTAGTTAGTACGGGATTTAATACCATCTAAACAGTATTTCAGTAGAATTTCGGCTTTCCTGAAATAATTCCAGTACTCTCCAATCTCCCTGTAAATGTCGACGATCGTTCGACGGGTGATATGTGTACATAACCTTTGTAAACAACCTCTATCGGACATTATTGTAAGAAATCGAACTACAAATGTTTCCCATACAATCTACAACTTGTTACCTTATATAAGCTGGTAACTGGTCTGAGAAAATCGCGTGATAGTAGGTGAACGGATTGTGACACATATTATCACCTTTTGTCACAGTGAAGTGAACGGATTGTGACACATATATTATCTCCTTTTGTCACAGTGAAGTGAACGGATTGAGACACACATATTATCTCCTTTTGTCACAGTGAATTCTAAGATCATCCCATTCATCGAGGGTTCAACGCAAGACTATAGCAAGTTCTTCACAAACATGAAGCACTTGCTAAAGTATTGCGCGTAACCCTCGAAATATGCGTTAGAAATGGTTATATTAAATAATGCAACAATAACATGTTGCCTCGCTCCAATTGAGGAAATTGCTTTGTAAGTACGAAGAGGTAAACTCTAAGCTAGAGGCTAGATATCTTAGACAGCTTCCTCGGCCTTGTGATAAGAGTGCAGAGTACCGTTTTAAACATTTTTTCTAAATTGCGTATGTTCAATTCGACAGTCCCTCATATTTCAAAATTTGGCTGAGCAATATTGCAGTATTGCAAAGTAACACGTCATTGGAATCGTCTCTCCGAGACGCTTCCAATGACGTATTGCAATATTGAATCGATCCATGTTTATCGGTTTTGACTTACGCAAACATTTTTCTTAAATTGTTCGGTGAAATAGTATCCTGGGGCCCGTTTTACTAAACAACTTAAGGGAAATGTTTGCGTAAGTCATAATTGATAAACATGGATAGTATCTTCAAAGAACGTACAATATTGCAATGTGACACATCATTGGAAGCGTCTCGGAGAGACGATTCCAATGATGTGTTACTTTGCAATATTGCTTGGCCAAATATTGATAAAAGAGAAATTGTTGTTTTACACTTACGGAAATCTTAAGCGTAAACTGTTTAGTAAAACGGTACCCTGAACTCTAACTAATTCGTACCCCATAGACAACATTTGGATTTTCCTTAGAGCTAGATTCCCGGTTGACTTACGGTTCTAGCAACCTTGAACCATGAGCAAGTCGTTCTCCATCTACATACTGACATAATGTAAAACCCATTTGAAATGTAGTAAATGTTGACAAATTGATAAAAGCTTCCCATTATCAGAATAAGAGATACAGAGTTAGAAAACTAAGATCATGAATACAAAATAATGAAAATATCGATAATTCCATGAATCAAATCGTAACGTTACTGAGGATAAGATTAAGAATTGAAAAATTCTCGACAGAAGAAGGACAAAGGGGTAGGTTCACTAACTATCAAAAATGGCCCAATGTCAAAAATGGATGAATTCATCACAAACTTCAAGAGCAAAGTTATCTCATATTTCTACTTGAGCTTGATCTGCCTGAAATAGAACATTAATGAAGTTGTTCGCCAAATGCTCCAATTGCGACTGTAAATTAAAACAGTGGCAATGGAGTTTTGCCAATCGCATATAAATAGCTCAGTGCTATACTAAGCCCTTCAAAATCGCCAATAACATAGCTTAGTATTGCATTTGTCCATCGTAAAGTCCTTTGAAAAAAAAGGTTGGTTATACTAAGAATGCAGAAGTTTGAAATCACATTTAAAATGAACAAAAGGCGTATGACTAAGGCATGTACATGTAAACCATTACCGGAACAGAAAAGGTTATCCATTGAGGTATATTTCTGTGTTGTAACAATCTTTGTAACCCCATTAAACCATTACCGGAACAGAAAAGGTTATCCATTGAGGTATATTTCTGTGTTGTAACAATCTTTGTAACCCCATTAACCCATTACCAAACAATGGCGACATTTGAACAGTTTGTTGCAGACTACTCTGGATAACATTGTGGGAAAAGGAGAAATTGCTCTTAACGAGCAATTTCTCACTTTCCCACAATGTTTTCTATCCTACCAGAAGATTATTTTTCAAGTTTATCACATTTTGAAAAGTCGTCTGCAAACTCTCTCAATTTGGGACAGTTAAATTTTGGGTTAAACCAAGATCTGCAAATTGTTCGGCAGAAGGGGCTTAAGAAACCTATTCATAATTTAAAATCGACGATAAATAGTGCGAAGGGATAAACATATTAATGTCAGACTATGAAGTAATCGTTCGATTTAGACGACGGTATTTTCATTGTAGAACAGTTATTTCTAAAATGAAAGCACACTGACCTTCAAAAGTATAAATGTTATGGCTTTGAACTTCATTCGCTTACCTAACCCATTACCAATCAATAACGACATTAGGTCAGTTTGGCAGACGACTCTGGAAAACATTATGGGAAAAAGAGTAATTGTTCCTAACGAGCAATTTCTCCTTTTCCCACAATTATGTCTTCCATATCAGAAGATTTCTTTTCAATTTTATCACATTTTGAAATGCCGTCTGCAAACTCTTTCAATTTGGGACAGTCGAACATTTGAAGTTTGGTACAGGGTTAACACTATAGGGAAACAACTATCTAATACGTTCAGACTATTATACATTTCGAACTTATGAAAATGGTTATGCAATGCGTTGACAACTCCATGTGTTTTCATCTTGAAATACGCACCATACCCTTTCTCTCATTACAACCTCGTTTCCATTTACAATCAATATAAACATATTGATTGTAAATGGACACAAGGTTGTAATGAGAGAAAGGGTATGTACAATGTTATATGATATAATTGTAGATATAACCTTTTTGATTGCCTCCTATCAGAGTTTCCAAGAACATGCTCAATACTTTCAGGTTGATCATATTGGATTTCTTCAGTTACAATAAACATGTTCTCTGACATTAGAATCACAAGTACGTCGTACATTTATATTTATGATATTCTGATTATAGAAAGTGACTTATAGGCTTATGTGGTCGGGTGTTATGAATTGTGTTATGATAACTCTTTAGCGTTATATGTGCCCATGTCCCTACAATTAGCAGTTAACTTACTGATTCACTTACATAGTAAAGTGTTCAAGTTGGAAGAGTTTCTTAAGATTTCTGTAAACCACAACACTTTTCTACGTATTGAAACGGACAAATGCAGGTATTTCTTCTATAAGGAGCTTTTATTTCTCGTCAAGTTACACTAACACATATAATGGACAGTCTTCAATGTTTTGAGGTGTGTTTTGTTTTTATCTATGTCTATTGTTCAAATGGCTTTATTCCAATCGGGTATTCTTAACACCTTAGAATAACTGAACCCATAACCCTTCCCAAAAACAAAATCAAAATAAAAAACACAGGCCATTATGTCTTCCCGGTTGTCCCATTGCAGTAAAATATGTGAACAACAGCCAGTAAAGGGAAGTACCCAAGGACTCAATACCCCCATTGGCCCCCATTGTATGTGTCTCTTACAGAGTAGTTGTACAAAAGATGTTTATGCTTAAATAAACATTGTTTAAATCATTCTATTAAATAATATGATGCTGTTAGATAAGTTTAATAGTACAAATAAAGGATAAGTATTCATTTTGATATTTTATTCATTGTCGATCATTTAACAAATTTGCTTTTCGATCTTAATAATCATTTTAAAGACATGGGTTAGAAACTCAATAAGAGATTTGTGGTGCTGAAAGTTATAAACGTTACACATTTATATAAACAAGTATTGCCTCTAAACCAAAGACAAAAACCTCTTTCAATATTTTGACTTCTAAGTTACCGAAACTCCGTGATTTCGTTAACCCTTTATTAAACGCCAAATTTTCCAATGTCCCAAATTGAAAGAGTTTTTAAACTAAATTTCGAAACAGTGATGAAATTGAAACACAATCTTCTGATAGGGCACAAAACATTGTGGGAAAAGGAGAAATTGCTCGTCACGAGTAACTTCTCCTTTTCCCTCAATGTTTTCCAGAGTCGTCTGCAACAAACTAGTCAAGAGTCGTTTTTGTTTGGTAAAGGGTTAAATAAAGTGAATATAAAGTGTTCACACCTGTCAGCGCTTCTATAAATGAACGTAGGAGTTCCTTCTCGCGCACCTCGCTAACGTCACGTGACAAGACCGATTAAACGTTTCCGAAGACCCACGTGACGATGGTATCTAATCATAGCACCTCTATTCTAAGTTTAGTCCGTTGGTTACAAAGTCAACCCTTTTAAACGGTTTGTAGTTTTTGTAATATCTGCAATACTATTGATATATATATTTTATATACGGTTATGAACGGGGTTGGAAGATGCTGATAATCTAGTCATATGTTACTTAAGAAATCTATGTAAACATTTTATCGGTAGAAGACGATTCATTTTAAAAAGTTAAAATCGACATTTGTGAGAAAGTCTCTTTAAAGAAATACAGTCAAACTTGTGTTAAGAGGCCAGTGTATAGAACTGAGAAATTTGGCTGTTTTAGACAGGTTGGCTGCTTAACACAAATTGGTTTACACTGTAAATCCAAAAATGGGACTTTCTGAAGTGGTTGTTTAAGGCAGGTTGGCTGCTTCAAAAATGGTTGCTTAACACAAGTTGGAGTGTAATCCTAAATATAGGACCAGGACCACTTTTTAAGGCCGAACTTGCGCGGCAATTTTTGAGGTTTTGTTAATGTTTTGCCCAATTGCGCAGTTTAATCGCTCAATCGTTTTTATTAACATTTCGAGTTATAAATAGATGAAATCGTGATGTTGTAGGGGCTCATATGAACAAATTCAACCCTTTACTCGATTTTACCTTCGTTTAGACATCTTTACACCCGATACAGACGTCTCTAGATCCAATCTGACGAAAGTATAGTTTGCTTATAATAAGTACTTTACCCTTTGGTCTTTGTGGTGTTTACCAAATAGAATGCAACAATTTGTTCATCCTATATTTGGCCATGTAATAAAATGACCAAATCTGACCTTTTTAACCCATTACCAAACAATAACGACATTTAATCACATTGTCGCAGACGACTATTGAAAACATTATGATAAAAGGAGAAATTGCTCGTCACGAGCAATTTTTCCTTTCCCACAATGTTTTCTGTCTTATCAGAAGTTGATTTCCAATTTCATCACATCTTGAAATTTCGTCTGGAAACTCTGAATTTGGGAGAGTCGAAAATTTGGCCTTTGGTAACGGGTTAAGTTGTGTGTGCCTTGGTACTTTGCATTCGAATAATATGGGGGAGGCCTCATTAAGGAATGGGCTTAGGACGTTTAAGAAGTCTCTGAATTCTTAATTTTTAACTAAACGACCAATCGAAAAAGTATGCAGTAGAATATTGAAACTGTCGAAAATGATTCTCGTTTTGAGAAAATTATTGTAGAAAAAGGGGTCAATAAAGATATATTTTATATATATTGAAAAATTATTGTGGCAAAAGGAGTCATTGCTTGCGACAAGCTGCGATAGGCAAAACATGTGGCGTTAGATGGAAACGTGTTAAAGATTTAAGAAAAAAAATATAGATAAAACATTTAGTTTCCCATTGGTTCTCCTAATGTTGGTTTCAAGATTATCTATTTGTTAAGTAAAGAGTAAAAACGTGCATCGATCTGGGACACGGCTTTTAATGATGTAAACGATCGTGTCTATATTTCGTAAGCAGAGCCCATGACTTGGCAAACTCTCTTATTTAATTATGTGGTTCACATTTCATCGCTTCTTAAACGCTTATTTACGTTAAAAGGATCCGAAATTTATAACATATTCTATTATATGGAACATTGGAGTACACAAACGTCTCCCAAAGGGGTGTTTATATTCTATAACCTACGGACAATGTTTCTGTTATGTCTTAACTATGTCCAAAACCGGAATTAACTTCTTGATCCGAAAATCATTTTCAGTCGGTAAGGGTCAGCTTTACCCATTGTAAAACGACATTACTATATTTAGTCTGTCGTTTGTTAAAATGCGTATCAGTTGTCCACTGATGTAGTTATTCAATATATGTTTTGTAAAGGAAAAGTTGCGGATAATCAGTTAAACCACTTGATGTGACTTCTAAAGAGATCCAAACGTATAGATTGATTCTTATTTCACAATCTGAAACAGGGAGTGAGTGCTTTTCACACCTCTTACGTACGTTACATAATCTCATTCCCTCGTGCAGTTTAAACCTCTTTGCTGATTGTTGGTTGATGATTTCTCTTCAACTTGTATTCCTTAGGCTATCTATCGGCAAGATGAGTTGATTTTATTGATGCCCAACAATAGTTTACGGTTTACCTTTCACAATACTCTCTTTCATAGAGTGCGACTTAACATAAACGCCCATATAGTATAGATAACCTCTATGTCTCTGAAAAGACCCCCTCTCTAAGTCAATGCAGTTTACACGAAAAAGAACTTCCTGCTTCTTTGGTATGAAATTCAAATTCAAATGTAATATAATATGTTATTTTGGTTCACATGTACACTAAATAAATAACCCTTTTTTCTTATGAATGTCTAAGTTTTTTCAATACGCTTTAAAAACAGGTATATAGACACCCACTTTGGAATACTTTTTTTAATCGATGCTATGCGGCGGGGGATTAAAAAGGGCTATCTTGCAGAATGAGATTTTAATCTTTCTAAAATAAAACGTAATGTAGGAACAAAATTACAACACAGATCTAATAAGTTCTAAAAACTAGCGAATGGTTACGTTCAGCAAGATTTAGTTGGCTTATCTCCGTGTAGACCAAAGGCCTAATATTACGTCTTTGGTCTAGTCCGAATGATCGAGACGTAGATACATTCTACTAACACACACAGTTACAGAATGGATCATCCGAGTAATTCTCCGTGAGGGGATTAATCTCGTTTTGCACACTGGCTAGTTGACGAAACCTCGCCTAAAAGTTGTCATTTCACAATACGAATGCTCAATGCAAGGCTAGAGTTAGTGCTTCACTTTTATGAAGGTCTTACTTTAGTCTTGCACTGAAACAGCGTATACGAGTTATTTAAAGCAATATCCAATAACATTGTTTGTTTGAGGTCTGTTCACGAATTTGTTTGTTGAACCGTTATGAATTATACATTTTAACGTTTCTTAAGGTCAATTCACTTGGCGAAAGTTGTGCAGAGGTGGAGCGTCGACCTCTTGTACCGAGAGTCACGGGTTCCAATCCCCGAAATGCGAGGTGACTAACCCATAAATCGACACGAGTACTGGTTAAGTATCCAGAAAGCAGCCATCGAGAGTGGCTTTGAACAGGTTTCATGCATCCTTCACAATCGATGTAAAACAATCAGTTAAAATGAATAACATGAATAACAGAAAGACTAAGCAGAATCTATCTATCCAGGTTTTATAAAACAGTAACATAAAGATATGCCAGCAAAAATATCGATCACAACAATTTCGCTTCGTTTATACCGGCTGGTTTAGGACTGCATTGGACGCGACAATCGCAATAAGGTTTTATGAGGGAGGCCGGACGACATAGAATAAATATAATTGCACGATATTGTTTATGTTGTGATTCGAATGACATCGAAGATGAATTTGACTTTATTTGTGTCTGCATTTGTTTAAATAATCAACGGAGAAAGTATTTGAATTTTTTTTACAATAACAGACCAAACATCTTTGAATGTACTGAACACATATAATCAACAAATAAAAATGCACTGTTAAGAGTTTAGAAATACGCAAAAGAAGATTGTGCACATTCAAATTTAATTGTATAGTTGTTGTTGTTGTTTTGTTCTTTTGAATTCATCCTCATGATATGTATCTTTTTTTCATACATCACGTGCTCGTTTTGTTATTCATGCTATGTGTGTACGATGGTGTACTAAGTGCAAGTCGTAAAATAGAAATCTGTTCTGTTCATGAAAACAATGAGATGACAACTGCTTTCATTTAGTGTTCGGCGGTGAATCCTGTGTACCCATGGATAGCCCCAACGTCAAAAGATGAAGTCATCGTTCTATTAAGACAACGATGTTTGGCAAATTTACAATTCTCAATTGAAGCGCTGATATAGTTAGCTGTAAATTTGTGACATTATCTTGACAGCTGGCTAACAGACAATCATTTTAGCATTTATGTTGAACCTTTTCCCAAACAATAACGACATTTGACCGCTTTGATGCAGATGACTTTAGAAAACTTTGTGGAGAAAGGAGAAATTGCTCGTAACGAGCAATTTCTTCTTTCTCCACAACGTTTTCTGCCCTATCAGAAGATTGTTTTACAATTTCATCACATTTTTGAATGCCGTCTATAAACTCTTTCAATTTGGGACAGTCGAAAATTTGGTGTTTTGGAAAGGGTTAAACTGTTGAATAATCACTGATCTATAGTCAGCGCTTATCATCACACGCTCTTGCAACGCATGATCTCTTTCGGCTTTATTAGATTCAATTAATTGGTTTTACAAGCATCCGGGGCTAGCATTACTGCAACTGTATGCACACGAATTGCTCATGCATAATGTGTGGCACTGCGTTTACTTTAACTATATACTATGCAAAAAAAGAAACTTTACATTGGGTACAAATGGTTATAATGTCACTCTGGAACAATATAATGTACATATGTAAATGTTATATGAAACTTGGAAGCAATATCTGTGAGTTTGTAACAGCGTCGGTAACGGATTTCTTCAAAATGAATGTCAAATTTGAGGTTAAAAGACATAGGGGTCGATTTCAAAAATCACAAAAATGTGAATACATGTTTTAGTGACTTTTGAGGTATCAGTCTGATTGCCAATGTGCATTAAGGTTTGTCAGTAACGTGTGTGACCGCCGTTGGCTCTAATGCAGGTTGCTATTCTTCTCCTCATGGAATTTGTGAGAAGGCAAATGACGTCATTGGGTATGTTTTGCCATTCAATAAGGAGGGCATTTCTCAGGTCATTTACATTATTTATTTGATGGTTATTGCGTACCCGACGCCCAAGCTCATCCCACATGTGTTCTATGGGGTTTTGGTCGGGCGAAACCGCCGGCCACGGCAAGAGGTTGACGCCGCTCTGAGCCAAAAACTGTGTCGTCAGACGAGCTGTGTGGGGCCTCGCATTGTCCTGCTGAAGAATCACTCCAGGACCCCGATTTTGCAAAAATGGTAGGAGATTGTTCCTCAGGATGTTCACATACCCTACTGCATTAAGGTTGCCTGGAACAATGACCAGATCTGTTTTCTGGTTGTCAATTATGCCCGCCCAAACCATGACGCTGCCACCGCAAAACCTGTCACGTTCCTGAACGCAACATTGCGCGAATCTCTCGTTCCGTCGCCTGTAAACCCTGACCCTAGCGTCAGCAAAACTGACGACGAAGCGTGACTCGTCGGTAAAAATCACGTTTCGCCATTGGGCTCGGGTCCAGTGCCTGTGATGACGAGCCCAAGCTAACTGGGCGGCTCTGTGACGCGCAGTTAGAATCTGGCCTGTATAAGGTCGACGCGCACGAATTGGTACTCTATCTTGTCTAAGACGATTACGTATTGTCTGATCTGTGACCCGGAACCGCCGTGAAGTTACCGTCGCTGGGGTAAAGCGATTACGTAAATGCGTTAACGTAATAACGTGTCGTCTCTACGTGACGTCGCTCGGGGTCTACCTGATCTGGGCCTATCAGTAACTGACCCAGTAGTTGCATACCGAGTTGTCAGGTTGTGAATGGTTTGCCTAGAGCACCCAAAATGAAGAGCGACGTCATTTACAGACGTGCCTGCTCTAAGCATACCGACAGCCTGATTTCGCTGATTTTCTGCTAGCCGTGGCATTGCCGTTTTCAGACAAAATTGTAAACAATTTTGTGTTTTCGTGTCAGTGATTAAGAGTTTATGTGACTGTGTAGAAAAAAAACATCATAAATGAACCCGGGATAGGTCAACACGGGGTAAGTGGTCTAAACCGGAAGTGGAAAGCGTGCTAGCCCGTGCACGGTACAATTGCACTACACTTAGTGTCGGTGTCCTCTCTATACTAAGACCAATAAGTACATATCGCTTACGTTCACATAAAGTCATCGTTATTACACTAAAACAGGTCATAAAGTATGTAAAGTTTCTTTTTTTGCTAAGTATATATCAACCGTTGAAATCTGCAATAACTTAAATGTCGATTAACCCTTAGAAAGCTGGGTAATTTTTTATAAAATTAGGTTTTTGTGTCGTCTGATTTCCAAATCATTTAACATTTGCTTAAATTTGACGAGGAAAGATACCAAGAGTAGCAAACGGGTTAGATCTAACCTGTTTGCATAAGAATGACATCGGTTCCAGCACTATAATGGTTAAAATCACGTTTTCGTGTTTCTGCGTCAGAACTAAAAATCTTTTTGTAAAGTCACATCACGTTTTCTCGCTGTGTGTTGATTCATAAATACATGGGTTTGATTTAAGCTATGATCAAAGCTTTATAAGCGATATCGCAGTCGGATTTGAGTCAGTGGACCAGTATAGTCTCTTTTTTGCCATCACCTGAATTATTTTCACCTATTGGGTAGAAAGCGATACAACCCGCGACAAATAAAAACAAACAAAGAAACAAACGGATTCTACATTGCTCGCTTTTGAGGTGAAACATAAAGGTTTGTTCTCCTCAAAACGGAAGAGGATAGTTTAACTGTCTTGGTAACGATAATAGAGAAGACTTTAAACTAGTGGATAATACGGAAATAGTTCTCTACGCAGAGTTTGTCAAATCTTCCTGTTGATGCTTTTTTAAATTCGAACACTTGTACAAATAAGGAAAGCGCTGTTTAATGATATATAAGCCCTTGGTATGTTTTGTATGTGGCGTATTTTGAACTGTATCCAAAAATCGTGACATTGATGTTACACCTGACTGAATCTATTGTATCCGTTGTCTGTATAATACAAACTATAAAAAAAACCTTACCTGTAAAACGGGTACGGGAAATAGATATGAAAAACGCGGAGTAAGAAAACATATAAGTAGAAAAAAGGGAGATAAAGGTTTTAAAGCGATAGAAACAGACAAACATATATCTAGATAACAAAGAAACATCGTATCATCTTCACATAACCATAGTTCATTAACCCTTTACCAAACGACACAATTCTCGACGGTCCCAAATCGAAATAGTTTGTAGACGACATTTAAAAATGTGGTATTATTGGAAAATAATCTTCTGATGGGGCAGAAAACATTGTGGGAAAAGGTAAAATTGCTCGTAACGAGTAATTTTGCCTTTTCCAACAGTGTTTTCCAGAGTCGTCTGCAACAAAGAGGTTAAATGTCGTTATGGTTTGGTAATGGGTTAAGTAAATTCAATCATTGTGCTATTCCTTTAGGCATTTTTCCCAGGTATATATTTTTATTAACCACGCCCGTTAGTATGTTAGCGTCATGGAGATAATAACATATGATGTTCTATTTTTCCCGCATACAGGCATGACTGGAGCCTGGAAGTACCCGAGAACTGTCCTCACCAGAACAACGAGACTCACATCTGTTCGAGCATCGTAAGCTCAGAGGGAATTTGTTCTTTCTTGGTATGTTGTGGCAGCGGCGAGGATTCGGCCTCGGACGATGGAACCGACAGCGGAAGTCATCATGACGACCATGATAGCGATGGTTTCCATGGCGACAATGATGGAGATGGATTCCATGGCGATAACGATGGCGACCATGAAAGCGATGACGATGAGCAATCTGAGACATGCACGAATGGGTTTGTTCATTTGGCTATTGTCGAACTGTGAGCTCGTACCTCCTTCAATGAAGTCAATAAGCGAGAAAAGGGCCATTGAATTTGACATTGACGTAACATCAAAGCTGGAACCGAGTCTGGTTTGTCAACAATGCATAATGGCCCCTCAATACAAAGAGCAAATAGATGAAACGTTCAAACAAATAGATAGATACTCAACCTTTAATTTAAATGTTGATTGGTTGTCTTAGAAGTATTTGACTCCTCAAAGTTGACAAACTAAAAAGGTACCCTCGAACCTGATACGAACTCGGTTGTTCTGTGTTTTATGTTTGTCCTGAGTATAATAATGGCCAATCAGAATGCAATATTATGGTTCACGTGTAATATCGACCAATCGTTAGCCAGTACAATAAGATTCAATGTTATGCTAATGAACACAGTGTCAGTGGTATCTGATGATCGTTATACACGAAATTAAGTCGCCTTCAGAACGTTTTCTCTAAAATACACGACACGACCCCAAGACCGCAGACACTTTTGAATTTGCGTTTCAGTTTTTCATTATTCATTGAACGTATCAATCTGAACTCTAACCCTTTACCAAACGCCAAATTTTCAGTTTGCAGTCGACATTTCAAAATGTGATGAAATTGGAAAATAATCTTCATATAGGATTGAAAACATTGTGGGAAAAGAAGAAATTGCTTTTCACGAGCAATTTCTTCCTTTCCCACAATGATTTCCGGAGTCGTCTGCAAAAAGTGGTAAAATGTCGTTATTGTTTGATAATGGGTTAAACTTTTGTTTGTACAGGATATGTGGTATTCTGATTCGAAGTTGCACTACATACAAATGTGCCGAAAGATGTTGTGACGGATTTGAGAGGGACGGATACGGTAGATGCAGTAAGTATCCCGATCTTGTACAAACCAACTATAGTCGAACTTGTGTTAAGCAACTATTCTTTGGAGTAGCCAACCTTCCTTAAACAACCACTAAAGAAAGTCCCATTGTTGAATGTATAGTGTTCATCAATTTGCGTTAAACAGACAGTTTTTTCAGTTCCGTAACCTGGTCTCTTAACACAAGTTGGACTGTATAGGTCAATCACGCTCTCTTGCGATGTATATGGTTCAATCGAATTATACCTTACCTGAAAATAGGGGTGATTTGGAAATCCGCGGTTATCTACCTACCGTTGCATTTAGACTATATCACTAAGTAAGTAAGTAAGTAAATCATTTATTATTGTGACATATGCATAACAACATATAGATATACATAGTAAATAACTGAATGATAAAGCATCCGGCCCAGCGGGACTATATGTCACCAAGATAGAACATCTTTGATAATATCACCAGTTCACTTTTTTTTAACTCGGCCATATACTGCGTTGGACCAATACTTATATACAGTGATGTCTCGTTAATTCGGACATGTCCGTTCCAAACAAAATGTCCGGTTTACTGAATCATCCGGACTAATGAAGTAGAGCATGTTCTTATACACATTTAGTCATAAACGGTCTATAGGTTTATATGCTCGTGTATACTTATAACCCTTTAGCAAACGCCAAATTGTCGACCGTCCCAAATTGAAAGAGTTTGCAGACGACATATCAAAACGTGATGAAATTCAAAGATAATCTTCTGATATGGCAGAAAACATTGTGGGAAAATGAGAAATTGCTCGTCACGAGCAATTTCTCCTTTACCCACAATGTTTTCAAAAGTTGTCTGCAACAAACTGGTCAAATAATTCCGTTCCCTTACAATTTCGTTCGGATTGCGAGACATCCGGATAATCGGGGTCCGGATAAACGAGGCTTCACTGTACTTTCACATAGAAGTCTGTATTTGGTGCGTTTATATCATTATCAAATTTGAGTAGTGTAAGTATAAGCATGTGTCCTATCTGTCATAATGACTACGATCAAATGGAAATGGTGTCGGTCAATTTTGGTTTTGACCTCGAAGCGGGCTAGTGTATGTCATACCAAAGTATTTGAGACTAGTCAATACACAGTGGCAAATATGCCTTACACTGTTCTAAATAATATTATAAGACTGAACATTTTTGAAACACACGATCACACCATAAACAGATAATAGATGTTTAATAGTTTTAATTTTAAAATTATTATTTACCATCGATTGGTCATTAAGTTCTTGCAGCTTAGATAAATAATTTTCGATTCTGCTTCCAGGAAATATAAACAGTACTCGGGATGATTCGTGGTATTCTCTAAGTAAGACACATAAAAATAAATGATTCTGACTTGTACAATCATGATTTCAAATATAATTTGCCTATGGAGGTTTGTTAGTAAATTTAAACTTATTTCTTTTTTTACATCGACTACGAAATAAGTTCTTATAACATAGACTAATCGCTCTCGATTCTGCTTCCTGGATACACAACAAGTACTCTCGCCGAATGTTGATTAATGAAAGGATTGTTCCTATGTTTTCAGGGAACGAGACCCACACGCTCGAATGTCAAAATGGTGGCACCCTCAGGCGGAGCCTTAGAGGCTACTACTGTAGCTGTGGGAGATATTTCAATGGGAGAAGCTGTGAAAACCGTGAGTAAAGAGATAGATAAGTGATAGATAAGTCATGTTTATTGCCGATTCACCAACTCAACATCGTCTCTCCATTATTATACAGTATTATTTCTATATCTCGAACTTCTGATTATCGAATCTTCTAAACGTCGAAATAAATTCGAAATTCTGATTTTCGAAATCTTCTTAACGTCGAAATAAATTCGGGATCCCATAAACTTTGCTCTTTGTTTCTACGTCTTAATATTCCAGACATCTATACGTCGAACCCTCCCTCTCTCTATTTCGAACATTTAATGACGTTTCTTCAACTTTAAGGTATATAGAGATTCTTCTGTATGTAAAGACAACGATACCATACTTTGGCTGTATATTGATGCTACGCTAGACACTTCTGTGGTAGTGGAGAAACATACAGTGAATGTACAGTAAAAGATGGGTTAACCTAGTATGTTTTTCGTTGTATTCTATTCGCAGCTATTTGCCGCTGTGAGAACATGGGTGAATGTACAATAAAAGATGGGTTAACCTAGTATGTTTTTCGTTGTATTCTATTCGCAGCTATTTGCCTCTGTGAGAACATGAATGAATGTACAATAAAAGATGGGTTAACCTAGTATGTTTTTCGTTGTATTCTATTCGCAGCTATTTGCCTCTGTGAGAACATGGGTGAATGTACAATAAAAGATGGGTTAACCTAGTATGTTTTTCGTTGTATTCTATTCGCAGCTATTTGCCTCTGTGAGAACATGGGTGAATGTACAATAAAAGATGGGTTAACCTAGTATGTTTTTCGTTGTATTCTATTCGCAGCTATTTGCCGCTGTGAGAACATGGGTGAATGTACAATAAAAGATGGGTTAACCTAGTATGTTTTTCGTTGTATTCTATTCGCAGCTATTTGCCACTGTGAGAACATGGGTGAATGTACAGTAAAAGATGGGTTAACCTAGTATGTTTTTCGTTATATTCTATTCGCAGCTATTTGCCACTGTGAGAACATGTGTGAATGTACAAAAAAAGATGGGTTAACCTAGTTTGTTTTTCATTGTATTCTATTCACAGCGATTTGCCTCTGTGAGAACATGGGTGAATGTACAATAAAAGATGGGTTAACCTAGTATGTTTTTCGTTGTATTCTATTCGCAGCTATTTGCCACTGTGAGAAAATGGGTGAATGTACAATAAAAGATGGGTTAACCTAGTATGTTTTTCGTTGTATTCTATTCGCAGCTATTTGCCACTGTGAGAACATGGATGAATGTACAATAAAAGATGGGTTAACCTAGTATGTTTTTCGTTGTATTCTATTCGCAGCTATTTGCCACTGTGAGAACATGGGTGAATGTACATAAAAGATGGGTTAACCTAGTATGTTTTTCGTTATATTCTATTCGCAGCTATTTGCCACTGTGAGAACATGTGTGAATGTACAAAAAAAGATGGGTTAACCTAGTTTGTTTTTCATTGTATTCTATTCACAGCGATTTGCCTCTGTGAGAACATGGGTGAATGTACAATAAAAGATGGGTTAACCTAGTATGTTTTTCGTTGTATTCTATTCGCAGCTATTTGCCGCTGTGAGAACATGGGTGAATGTACAATAAAAGATGGGTTAACCTAGTATGTATTCGTTGTATTCTATTCGCAGCCATTTGCCTCTGTGAGAACATGGGTGAATGTACAGTAAAAGATGGGTTAACCTAGTATGTTTTTCGTTTCGTTGTATTCTATTCGCAGCTATTTGCCGCTGTGAGAAAATGGGTGAATGCACAGTAAAAGATGGGTTAACCTAGTATGTTTTTCGTTGTATTCTATTCGCAGCTATTTGCCGCTGTGAGAACATGGGTGAATGTACAATAGAAGATGGGTTAACCTTGCATGTTTTTCGTTGTATTCTATTCGCAGCTATTTGCCTCTGTGAGAACATGGGTGAATGTACAGTAAAAGATGGGTTAACCTAGTATGTTTTTCGTTTCGTTGTATTCTATTCGCAGCTATTTGCCGCTGTGAGAAAATGGGTGAATGCACAGTAAAAGATGGGTTAACCTAGTATGTTTTTCGTTGTATTCTATTCGCAGCTATTTGCCGCTGTGAGAACATGGGTGAATGTACAATAGAAGATGGGTTAACCTTGCATGTTTTTCGTTGTATTCTATTCGCAGCTATTTGCCTCTGTGAGAACATGGGTGAATGTACAATAAAAGATGGGTTAACCTAGTATGTATTCGTTGTATTCTATTCGCAGCTATTTGCCTCTGTGAGAACATGGGTGAATGTACAGTAAAAGATGGGTTAACCTAGTATGTTTTTCGTTTCTTTGTATTCTATTCGCAGCTATTTGCCGCTGTGAGAAAATGGGTGAATGCACAGTAAAAGATGGGTTAACCTAGTATGTTTTTCGTTGTATTCTATTCGCAGCTATTTGCCGCTGTGAGAACATGGGTGAATGTACAATAGAAGATGGGTTAACCTTGCATGTTTTTCGTTGTATTCTATTCGCAGCTATTTGCCGCTGTGAGAACATGGGTGAATGTACAATAAAAGATGGGTTAACCTAGTATGTTTTTCGTTGTATTCTATTCGCAGCTATTTGCCTCTGTGAGAACATGGGTGAATGTACAATAAAAGATGGGTTAACCTAATATGTTTTTCGTTGTATTCTATTCGCAGCTATTTGCCTCTGTGAGAACATGGGTGAATGTACAATAAAAGATGGGTTAACCTAGTATGTTTTTCGTTGTATTCTATTCGCAGCTATTTGCCTCTGTGAGAACATGGGTGAATGTACAAAAAAAGATGGGTTAACCTAGTATGTTTTTCGTTGTATTCTATTCGCAGCTATTTGCCTCTGTGAGAACATGGGTGAATGTACAGTGAAAGATTGGTTAACCTAGTATGTTTTTCGTTGTATTCTATTCGCAGCTATTTGCCACTGTGAGAAAATGGGTGAATGTACAATAACAGATGGGTTAACCTAGTATGTTTTTCGTTGTATTCTATTCGCAGCTATTTGCCACTGTGAGAACACGGATGAATGTACAATAAAAGATTGGTTAACCTAGTATGTTTTTCGTTGTATTCTATTCGCAGCTATTTGCCTCTGTGAGAACATGAATGAATGTACAATAAAAGATGGGTTAACCTAGTATGTTTTTCGTTGTATTCTATTCGCAGCTATTTGCCTCTGTGAGAACATGGGTGAATGTACAATAAAAGATGGGTTAACCTAGTATGTTTTTCGTTGTATTCTATTCGCAGCTTTTTGCCACTGTGAGAACATGGGTGAATGTACAATAAAAGATTGGTTAACCTAGTATGTTTTTCGTTGTATTCTATTCGCAGCTATTTGCCTCTGTGAGAACATGAGTGAATGTACAATAAAAGATGGGTTAACCTAGTATGTTTTTCGTTGTATTCTATTCGCAGCTATTTGCCTCTGTGAGAACATGGGTGAATGTACAATAGAAGATGGGTTAACCTTGCATGTTTTTCGTTGTATTCTATTCGCAGCTATTTGCCACTGTGAGAACATGGGTGAATGTACCGTAAAAGATGGGGTTCCGCATTGTGAGTGCCCAGCAGGATTTGTCGGTGAACACTGTGAACGAGGTATGGACATAACTTAACCCTTAGAATAATGGGTAATTATCTAAAAATAGATTTTATGTTTCGTCTGATTTCCAAAACCTCAAATATATGCTTGATTTCGGTGAGGAAATATACCCAGAGTAGCAAACAGGTTAGCTTACTTGGCGGCTGTCCTGAATCTAACCTGTTTGCATAATCAGGAAGTCAGTTCCAGCACTATAAGGGTTAAATATGATTGTTAATAGAAGTGAAACATTTCAAGACCAAACAATTCTATTTTTCTGTATTGTTGTTTGATAGCGTTTACTACCTGTGGAATTTTACTTTTACCCGCATGTCTATTTTCCATTCACATAATCAAAGTTACATTAGTTCAAAGGAAACGATAGTTTTGTGGACTCAGAAGTAAAGTTACCGAGTCTTTGTAAGACAGACATCATGTCTCCTTAATGTCATTCTATCGTTTCATCATTTCGCGTTCACCTTCGGATAGAACTGTGTGTATCTAGTTCCGTTACATATTTCCAGCAATCTGCAGCCCTGCCTGTCAGAATGGGGGTTCGTGTTATAGCGATGGATATAAGGCGATGTGTTTGTGTCGACAAGGCTATGTCGGGCGGTCGTGCGAGGGAAAGTGTGAGTACCCCTATCATACCATATACCACACACACACCATGGAACCGTTTTACTAAACGACTTAAGGAAAATATGTGCTTATGTCAAAACTGATGTATGTGGAGCGTATCTTAAATGAATGTACACTATTGCAGTGTGACACATCATTCGAAGCGTCTCGGAGAGACGATTCCAATGATGTGTTACTTTTCAATATTACTCAGCCTAATATTCAAATCCTTTCAAACATGCAATGTTTAGTGACACGTTACCCAGTCAGATGTTACTCAATCTCTACATAAAGGCGCTGTCGTGTGTCCCTTTTTCTTCTTTTAACTCAATGAACCCTCGTGTGTATTCTCTCAGAACAGCATTATCTTGGGGTTTTTTATATAATAAGTAGTGTACTTCTAAATTGATTTAAATGTAGAAGTTTTACAGACTACCTATTCATGAACCTAAACCGTACTATACGTGTTGTTCGTGTCGAGTGTCGAGTGTTATTGGCATGTCCAACACAAGAGTACAGGGCGGTGGGGAATTATTCAATCAATTATGGAACTTCAAATGACCGACAGTATATTATCTTAAAATATTCCCATTTGAATCCAATATCTATGTATTGTCCATCCTACCAGATTTGAACTCGGAGCTTTGCCCAACCCCCGTGTATTACGGATCACGGAACCAGGATTTCCAGATATCCTGTCATTCGGACGACGACTGCGCAGGCGCGGAAGTTTGCTGTAACGAGGGAAGCAGCATGGTATGTCGTCGCCCGGAACCAACCACCTGTAACCATGGCGACCAGGAATACGCTGTTGGTGAGACTTATAAGCCGGAGCCGTGCATGGTGAGTTTTGACGGTAGCTATTTGTATATATAATATAGTCTTAAGCCATTACCAAACAATAACGACATTTAACCAGTTTATTGCAGACGACTCTTAAAAACGATGTGAGAAACGAGCAATTCCTTCTCCTTTTCCCACAATATGTTCCGTCCTATCAGAGGAGTATTTTTCGATTCGATCACAATTTGAAGTGTCGTCTGAAAGCTCTTTCAATATGGGACAGTCGAAAATTCGGCGTTTGGTAAAGGTTTAATGCAGTGAAACCTACCCAGTGTTGGTTCTTTTCTGAGGTCTTGTCTCACCATTCCGGTTAAGAGACGCTATTAGATTTTAACGCTTGCCTCGCAGATCGCTGAGTTTTCTTCGATTGCAATTTTGCAACATATTGCCTTAACATTGACGAAAATTACTATCATGTAAGACTTGACAAAACTTTGGACAGGATTTCATAAAACTTACAAAATATCCTACTTTTAGTTCGAGACTGGCCTTTCCCCTTTCATTCTGTTTAACTAAAACGCAAGCATGTTCTATCTTGTATAACACCATATTCTCTGTGCCGAAAATCAAACCAGGATGATGCTCAAACATATCCCAGAATTACTCGTTGCTTTTTATACATATCCTTATAGACCCTGGATCTTATATTGTAGTTATTTTCGTTTACAAAGCGTGTAAATGTGGTTCAAATACAAAGAACATCATACTTTATTAGCTGTATATACATTCGGACGCCTCAGCAAAACTAGCTAGTGATTATAAATCTTCTATGTTTTACGAGCATCTGAAGTGTGTTACTTTAACAAACAGTTCATTCACTATTCATTCCACCACTCGATCACTCTGTTCATGTTTTACAGAGATGCAAACCATTAGACGTGTACTTTCTTAACAAATAATGCATTTCACTATTCATGCCACCATTATATCACTCTGTTAATGTTTTACAGAGACACCAACCATCTAAACAAATAACTTATTTCAACATTCATTTCACAATTCGATCACTCTGTTCATGTTTTACAGTGATGCAAACCATTAACACGTACTATCTAAACGAACTATTCATTTTACCATTCTATCACTCTGTTCTTGTTTTACAGAGATGCCAACCATTAAACATGTACTATCTAAACAAATAATATTAATTTCACCATTATATCACTCTGTTCTTGTTTTATAGAGATGCCAACCATTAAACATGTACTATCTAAACAAATAATTTATTTCATCATTCGGTCACTCGATTTATGTTTAACAGTTGTTGGAACCATTAAACACGTACTATCTAAACATCTAATACATTAGCCATTATATCACTCTATTGATGTTTTACAGACATGCGAATGCCAAAGGGGTGGAATAGCAGAATGCTTCACAATGGCTTGTGGCTTCCCTCGTTGCCCTGACGACCAGAGACCGATACACGTTCCGGGCCAATGCTGTATGTCCTGTCCCCCGCCGGTGGAAACATGTGAAGTCGAGGGTCGGGAATATCGAATTGGGGAGACCTTCCAGCCCGAACCTTGTAAAGTAAGTCGACATGTGACGAAGACCCTTTGACATTGCCAGCACTTTTCCTTGACATTGACCTTGAAATTAACCTTGACCTAATATTGATCCCGACCATTCTCGTGTTTGCCCTTGCCTTACGACGACGAGCGAGTTATCCTTATGTAAGATCTCCTTAAACCATTATCTTTCCTCACCTTAATTAGGCACATATTAAAGATTTTGAAAGGCAGACGACACAAAAATCTATTTCTAGAAAATTTCCCAGCATTCCAAGGGTGAAAATGTTAAATCCTAATCTGTGAGATAGTCCTTTTAACCAATTACCAAACAATTACGATATTTAACCACTTTGTTGCAGACGACTCTGGAAAAACATTGTGGGAAAAGAAGAAATTGCTCGTGACGACCAATTTCTTATTTTCCCACAATGTTTTCTACCGTTTCAAAATGTAACTTTCCATCATCATATTTTGAAATGTCGTATGCAGACTCTTTTAATATGGGACTGTCGAAAGCTTGGCGTTTTGTAAAGGTTTAGATAAATAGGATTCGTTCATGCCTCTTTGTTTACTTCTATTTTTGCTTACAATTTGGACAAGTTATAGAATAAAAGTAGATATGCTTAGAATTGACACTACCAAACACTTTTATTTGATGACCACCGTGGTAGTGTGAAGGTAGAGCGTGGCCGTGTGAGGATCGTTAAAGGTTCGAAACCCGCGTTGGGTAAGACAAAAGACAAAATAACACAATGGTACTCCTGGAATTTGATCGAACTAGCTAATACCTCGACATCTAGCTATTTCTCTTTTCCCATAATGTTTTCTACTCTACCAGAAGAATATTTTTCAATTTTTTCGTCTGCGAACTCTTTCAATTTGGGACACTCGAAAATTTGGCGTTTGGTAAAGGATTATCTGAACATTACAGAGGTGTTCCTGTGCCCCCGGCGGCCATGCTGAGTGTGCCATGATGAGTTGTGCGATGCCCAGGTGCCCTAATGGTGCCGATCCTATACAGGAGGAGGACAAATGCTGCATGTCGTGTCCACCTGGTAAGTCTCTGTCATTAGTGCATTAGGACACTGAAGTCAACTGCCCGTAGTGTCCAGTTTGACCAAAAGGTGTAACGGACAAGTTAATCTCTTACTGAAATTAACTTTATAACTGTCTTTATCGAAACAATTCAACCTAAAGCCTTAAGACTAAATCAATATTGGGGACGGACCCGGAGAGTTGGGTCGACATCAGTACGTCCACTAGGTCAGACGATATCCCTGGTACTTCTACGATACAATGGATCTGCATTTTCTTTATAATGAGGAAAATTACAAAAGCCAATTTAAAGCTAAAAGTCAAAATAACATATCTATGAACATTAAGTTATTAAATGATAACACACACTAAGACAAAAAAATAGATTTACCATTAAAGTCGAATTCCTTTTAGTTGCAATATTTTAATAACGCCTTCTGCAAAGGAGTTGTTTGTACTCGTACATGTTGTAGGTTTATGGTTGAATACTGTCACTGTGATAGCAACATTTCGTATCACTACTAAAACATGTTGGTGTTAACCCTTTACCAAACGCCAAACTTTCGACTGTCAAAAATTCAAAGAGTTTTCAGACTACATTGCAAAATGTGATGAAATTGGGGAATAACCTTCTAGTAGGGCAGAAAATATTGTGGGAAAAGGAGAAATTGCTTGTTAAGAGCAATTTCTCCTTTTCCCACAATGTTTTCCAAAATATTCTACAACAAACTAGTGAAATGCCGTTATTGTTTGGTAATGGGTTAGGACATTTTGAGTTTGAAGCGATGTATTTACTACTGTTAATTATTCTATACGTGGCCTAGTGGTTAGAGTACAGAACTTGAATTCACATCGCCCCTCCCCGCGAGGGTTCAAATCCTGAGAGGGATATGGATTTTCATGAGAGGCAGTCTCCCGACTGACTTACGGAATGCCGATGGTTCTACCCACCTTGACCAGCCCGTGTGGGTAGTTGGGTATGGGATCTTCCTCCATCATTAAGAGTCGGGCATCGCTAACATAACTGAAATAATGTTGATGTGATGTAAAACCCATATGAAAAAAAAAACTTCTATAACGTGTTTTCCTACTGACAGAACCGTGCACATACAAAGAGGTGGTTTATGCTAACGGTGCGTCGTTCTATGACGAGTGTAACAAGTGTATGTGCCTTAATGGCGTCGTTGGCTGTACGAAGATGAATTGTGGTAAGTGCATTCACTGTGTTACCATCCTCGTCCATTAAGTCATAAAGGTAAGATTGCATGTTTTGGGTTGTACAATACGGGACGATTTTCGTTCGTCAATCTCTTATATTTGTAGAAGGAGTCTCGTCTAATAAGTTGGAGATGATATATGTAAGCGGACCGGATAGCTCAATAATACTATGTGATCATTCGAGCAGTTTACCAAGGTCCGTGGTTCGAGTCCCGGTCTGGCTGCATGTTCTCATTATCTTGGTCACATTTTCGGCCAACGTAAATGAACCACGATAGCTAAGGTGACAGATATTCAAGATGCGTTCTCCAAACGAATGCTGTTCCCAGAAAACGTGAGCCGAATTTCAATTATTTGGGAAAGTTTGTTGTAAAGGCCTCGATTTACAAGATAGACTCAAATGTAATATCGGGCCAGATAGCTCAGTCGGTAGAACTTTCGCACAGTTTGCATAGGTCCCGGGTTCGAGTCTTAGCATGACTGCATGTATTTCCCGTCTTGGTTATATATTCAGCCAATACCACCGAGGAAATCATCATAGGAAGAAAGAGTTTCGCGTTTGGGAAGCCTATCTTATTCATGATGCATCACATTGAATCATCGATGCACAATCTTGAAAAGTGACGATTTATCTTAAATAGATGGTGCACTAGCTTAAGATGATATAAACCCTGAAATAAAAATAAAGTATGCGTATTATTTGGTCCTGATGCACAATCACGCATAAACGGTGCGAAATAGTAAGCAGTTGATTAAAACGTTGACTAACTGATTTACAACATTGCATAAATAATTGATTGATTGAATGCAAAGTCTGGAATAGATTATGCACAATCCTATATAATGGTACACAACCAACTACGACCCAAGATGCCGATAAATACTGTTTACATTTCAGTTACATCTGCTCCTGGTTGCGAGTTCAATGGTACGAAATACAAGGAGGGCGAATCGTTTAGCCTTGACTGCAAGGAATGTCAGTGTAAAGACGGCAAGACTATCTGTACAAAGGAAAAATGTGGTACGTAATATCGTCTTTAAAAAACGTAAGAAAAATAAAATCTCTGTTTGAACATTCAGGAACATTAAGAACTTATACCATGCGAAACATTTGAAAGAAATGTGACGTCAACTGATTTGCTTACACTCGAAATGGGTCTTAGTGTTGACCAATCAGGTGTCGCATTACTCTCACCTGTTGAGGTTTGTGTTCAATTGAATATCTAGGTCGGCATCATCATGACTAAGAAGATGTATGTTTTGCTTTATTTCAAGGAAGGATAATGGTTTAGCCTACAACTCAACACTTGCCAGGTGTCACATTGGTCTGCACTAACTGTCAAGTTGTATCAGAAAGTATTACACATACGTCTTAAATCATTACCAAACAATAACGACATTTGACCAGTGTGTTGCAGACGACTCTGGAAAACATTGTGGGAAAAGGAGATATTGCTCACAAAGAGCAATTTCTCCTTTTCCCATAATGTTTTCCGCCCTATCAGAAGATTACTTTTTTCAATTTCATCACATATTGAAATGTCGTCTGCAATCTCTTTCAATTTAGGACAGTCGGTAAAGGTTTGGTAAAGGGTTGATATCAGAGCAATCTGTATCCCAGTCTCTTTTGGATTATGTGCATAGAATATCAAAGTATCACTTCTGAAAATCTTTTTCGAATATTCGCATTGATTAATAAGTTATGAACGTTTTTCGAATATTTTTCGAACACCCCTCCTATTCCAGGCTGTGCGTTGGAATGTAAAAATGAGGGCAAGTGTGAAAAGGAAGATGGCGTCGAAATGTGTCACTGTGTAGCGCCATACTATGGAAAGGTCTGCGAAAAGAAACGTAAGTAGGCGTTTATTTCTCATCAATTCCTCATTTTTTAGAAAGAATGAAAGACTATTTTTTTGTGGATTATTTTAAATAGAAAACTTTTAGATATGACAGTAGTTGTACATTGCAATTATTCAATATCCCATTTCAAAGAGTGTGTGTTTTTGAGATTTTTTTTATTGTTAATGATGAAATGATTTAACCCTTAAAGTGCTGGACCCGACGTCATTCTTGGGCAAACAGGTTAGATCACAGGCCAGCTGCCAAGTAAATTGGCGGCTGGCCTGTGATATTGCCTGTTTACTGCATTTAGTATTATTCCTCGTCAAAAGTATGCAGTTATTTAAGGGTTTGGAGAGCAGACGTCACGAAAGTCTATTTATGACTGCTTCCACTCTTGATCATGCGCTGTCCGAAGCTATGTTCAGTGGGATATAATATAGGAAACAAATAACAAAAGTATGTGTAAATGTCATTTTTATGCATAACCAATAAGAGTGTTAAACTCTTACGTAACTGATTATAAATTCTAATAAAATGACTTCAAATAAAGCATATTTTATTCCCATTGCAAATGGGCTTCAAAAACTGCACACTAATGACTTTTAATTAATATCTGTCGTATTAGGTTGTTTCAGACGACAATTCCGATAAATGTCCAGCCCCGGCCAAAGCCAATTTACCACCAAAAACACTAACGAATATGTATTAATAACTGTCGTACACTGTTGTTTCAGATGTCAACTCCGATAAATGTCCAGCCCCAGCCAAACCTAATTTAACACCCAAATAACGAATCTTTATTAACAACGGTCGTACAATGTTATTTCAGATGTCAACTCCGATAAATGTCCAGCCCCTCCCAAAGAAAGCGCGGATGTTGATGAGGACGAGTGTAGTGTAGACTGTGAGGCGGACGAGGACTGTATGGGAGATGGTGTGTGTTGTATGGAAGGCTGTAACCTGGTGTGTCGACGTCCGAAGGTCGTTCAGTGTCAACACGATGGTCGGACGTTCACTCCGGGAGAAACCTACCGTCCGTCGGCATGCGAGGTAAATAGTTATAGTTAGTTACAGTCTGAACACATCGGGTTTATCCAATGAAAACACCTCTGAAATCATGGGGATGACGCCATATTGGTTCCCGCGGAATGACGTCAATTCACTTTCGTTTTCAAAATTAGATCTTAAATGTGAAATCTAAAAAGTCGTTTAAATTGCCTTATAATTTCGCTATTTCGTATGAGTTACCGATACAAAAAATGATTTAATATGATGTCAAACACTTCCATGTACATTGAATTCGAACTTGTTAACGCTACGAAAAGGTGTTATACGCCGGGAGCGATTTATCCGTAAAATTGTAACCCTACACTTATATCCGAGGTGTATTTCTCAGCTCACGGAAATACTCGAGTAGTTCCGATTGAGTCAGTTAAAGTGAAGGTCACACACAGGTCCCAAATGGATCCTCTTCGTCAGTGCTGCACTAACGATTTTTCAATATTGTAGTGGCTTTCCTGGATGCACCAGTACTAGTAGGCGATGGCTCTGAAGTGATTTACCAAAGGCCATTTCCACGAGACCAGTGTAAAGTAACGAACGATCAAAGCTTAACGTCGGTTTTAACCCTTTACCAGACTCAAAATTATCGACTGTCCCAAATTGAAAGAGTTTGCAGACGACATTTCAAAATGTGATGGAATTGAAAAATAATCCTCTTATAGGGCAGAAAACAGTAGGGGAAAGGGGCAATTGCTCGTTAAGAGCAATTTCCCCAATTCCCACAATGCTTTCCGAAGTCGTCTACAGCAATCTGGTCAAATATTGTTTGGATTAAATAAATGTCAGACACCTCACAACACTCAGTTGACCTATCTTTGGTCATTCTATTTCCTTATGAGTACTGGACGAAACATTGAATAGGATCGGTACAATTGAACAAATCACGTTTCATTTTGCTTCATTAAACGGCGGGAAAACTTGTTGACCGAGCTTGGTTCTCAGTCAAAGACTAATGTCTGCCAAGTCAATATGGCTACCGACCAGGTTGAATGGCCATTATTTGCCAAGTCACATGTCTGAAACATGTCCAAGTCTTACTTTGTCAGTAATAGGGTTACTCCTTACCAGCGTATATACATATTCGCTCAAATGAAATGTTTATGAAATGTTTATGGTTGAACCAAAATTAAAACTGCGGCAGACAACGATGATAAAAGAATATATATGTACATCTTTTTTAATTTCGAAAAATTACGTTTACCCTCAGAATGCAGGGTAATTTTCTAAAAATAAATGTTTGTGTCGTCTGCCTTCCAAAATTTTAAATATCTGCTTAATTTAAACAAGGAAAGATACTCAGTGCAATAAACAGGTTAGATTACAGGCCAGCCGCCAATTAACTTGACAGCTGGCAATTATCTCACCTGTTTGTACAAGCATTAAGTCAGTTCAAGCACTATAAGAGTTAAAATGGACAATGAATATTGTTTCAAAACATTAGGGGACATTTTCAAAGTTAAGCGGTTTGCAAATGAAGTTTAGCCATTTCATAGTCGTCATATGAATTTTGTTGACTACAACGTAGTTACACGCCTCTTAACCGATTTAAGTGCTGGAACCAACTTTATGCTTAGGCAAACAGGTTAGATCAAGGCCAGCCGCCAAGTTCATTGGCGGCTGGCCTGTGATCTAAGTCATTTGCTTCTCTGAGTGTCTTTGCTCAACAAAATTAAGCAGATATTTAAGGTTTTGGAAAATAGACGAAACAAAAATCTAGTTTTAGAAAATCACTCATCATTCTAAGGGTTACAGCATGCAAAAAAATGTCATAGGAAATATCCATCTGTTGATCTGATTATTTATACTATGTACATTACCAGACATGCGACTGTACTGGCTCTGGCTTCATGGCGTGTTATGTGATAGACTGTATGAGGCCAATGTGTCCCGGGTATGGGCCCCCGGTAACGGTACCGGGTGAATGCTGCCCGGTGTGTCCAGGTAAGAACACCCCCACCCCGAATAGTCCTCGATCATTCAAGTCTTTATAAAGACGACATGTCAATGTGATCATATTATGTGTAGTATGATATAATGCAGAATGGGTTCGTTGATATTGGCGGGCTCTGATTGTTTGCTTTCTTTTAGATCAACGAGTTACAACCTGAATTGCAATAAAAAAAATCAGCTTCGCAATAAGTATTGCCAAACCGGTTTTAATTGCAATCCCCGTTTTTACAGAGCCGCAACCTTACAGTTGTCTAGAAATTTCTGCTATTCTCAAAAACTTCAACATTGGAATCGGTAATCAATGTCTCTAAGCAATTAGATCAGTAGTTTTACCACACCAAGTCAATCGATTTGATTATCTATTTTGCCAATACGTCTGGCTTACTTATGACAAACTTATATAGAATTCAGTATAGCTGCAGCATAAATATACAAGAAAGGTATGAAATATAGCCAACGTACAAGGAAATAAGTGTAAAATCATAAAAGTCAATATCCCCATACTTAACAAGAAAAAAATCAGTAGAACCATCTAACAGCATCTAACAGCATCGCTCTGCCATTTTGGTTGTATCTGTTTACCAGTATTTTGGATATAAAATTTCGCACAAAGTTTGTAGAGTCTTCCAGATGTGGTACTTTTATATGATTACTAATATGTAATATCTCTTTCGATGTGAGGTTTGTTTGACACATATGTATACGAGGGTTGTTCGGAAAGTTCGTAGAATTTTCTTTATAAATAAGCTTATAAGCGTATTAAATGACCTTGACAGATCAACATAAATTTCAACATATATGCTACCAATTCTGAAGTAAAAAAACCATCATTGTACATGTATACTCGAAGAGATAAACTTTATTTCGCCTATCTATTGCAGCAATCACGTGTGAATACAATGGCGTCACCCATAACAATGGGGAATCTTTCAAGGACGATTGTAACACATGTCAATGTATTGGTGGAAGTGTGACATGTACAGAGACGGCGTGTGGTGTGTACTTTTGTTGCTCAACATTACTGTTTTCTTATCTTCCCAAAAATCGGAAAAACTGTTATTGCTAAACATGACTCGTTTTCTCATCTTCTAAACATCGAAAAACTGTTGTTGCTCAAGATGACTCGGTTTCTTATCTTCTCAAAAATTGAAAAACTTTTATTGCTCAAAACTTTCTTATCTTCCCAAGAATGAAAGAAAAAACTGTTATTGCTCAACATGACTCGTTTTCTTATCTTCCCAAAAATTGAAAGAGCAAACTACAATAAATCCCTTAAAACAAGTTCGAGTTTTTAAACTGGAGGGGTAGGAGTTATTGTTAAGAAAGGGAGAAAGCTTTCAATGCATTAAACCATTACCAAACTATAACGACAATTGACCAGGTTGTTGCAGACCATTCTGAAAAACATTGTGGAAAAGAGGAAATTGCTCTTTACGAGCAATTTCGACTTTTCCTTCAATGTTTTCTGCCCTATCAGAAGATTGTTTTTTTTTCAATTTCATCGGGTTTTGAAATTTCGTCAGCAAGCTCTTTCAATTTGGGATGGTCGAAAATTTGGCGTTTGGTAAAGGGTTAAACACTTCCTCATTTTTCAAACAATAACCTCATTCCCATTGGTGATTTTGTAAATATTTTCAACGAGCTAGTGATGCTTGTTGTATGTAAAGAGACAAATTGACCGTATCAAACTTTCACTTTGTCACAGTCTAATCTTCTTAATTTCTTTCATGCATGTTTTCTCATTATGGCTTTAAATTTTGATCTGTCACGAGAAAACGCACGGTTTGTTTATAATATGATGGAATATTGCCATATCCAATAAACTAGGTCGGGAAAGCTTTAACTAAACCTTGACACTTGTAGCTCAATCCATTTGCTAACTTTGATTTCGATTCCATTTTTACAACGATGTAGTTTTTGTCCAATAGAATATGTTAAAAGAAAGACAGAACGACTCTAGGCAGACATGGTTATTTGGAAGCAATCAAACGTCCCTAAGTGGACAGACATTTCGAAATTAGCCGAAACGTTCAGGTTGAGAGATAACGTATCTATCGGTCAAACAACCCATTATCTACCCTAATCGTATTATTGTGTTTGTTTATCAATTATAAAAGTACACCAATCTCTGAATACGAATCCAGTCTGTGTTCATGCGTTTTGTTTGTTAGAATTTGATACATTGCAGCATGTATTTCATTCAAACAAAATGGGGCTCCAAAATGATACAGAACAGAACATTGTTTAATAAACACGTACATAGTACATTGTCATATTTTACATAGTTTGTACAAATTAGTGTATCATGTGGTTTTTAAGGAAGGTTATACTCGAATCAATATTTGATACCAAAGCGTCAAGAAACTATTCGAAAATGAAAATAAGATTTGTGTATGATTATGATACACATGCTACTTATACCGTATTTGTATATATTCACAGCTAGGCCAGCGAGTATCAAATGTCCAACAGGTAAAGCCGAGTTACACGTGTCAGCTTCCTCGTCTATTGTAACCCTGACATCAGACAATACCGGAGTCATTGCTCAAGATGGCAATGGCAGGAGGCTAAAGGTACGATCCGTTCTTAACCCTTTACCAAACGCCAAACCTTTGACTGTCCCACTTTCAAAAAGTTTGCAGGCGACATTTTAAAATGTGATGAAATCAAAAAATAGTCTTCTGATAGGGAAGAAACATTATGAGAAAAGGAGAAATTGCTCGTTAAGAGCATTTTCTCCTTTTCCCACAATGTTTTCCAGAATCGTCTTCAACAAACTGGTCAAATGTCCTTATTGTTTAGTAAAAGGCTAAGCGACATAACGAACTCGGTGTTTGCAGCAAAACAGATAGGAACAGAATGATAGCCATAAAGAAAGCTCCAATAAGTGTTTTTACCATTTAATGTAATTTCCATACCAAGTCTTAAAGGTGCTTGTTCACGGAATAATACATTTGAAAGTAAAAATAAAATGTCGTCCAAACAATACAGTTATAAGCAGCTATTGACTGTTTGTTTTATTCATTTATTTTTTTCACGTCAAAAACCCTTCAACTAGATTGCGATTTCCCGCAGAACATGTAAAGGGGAAGTTCCCTTACCTAGGTATCGTTAGTTAGCTTCAAGGCTATCTCTCATGCCAATTCAAATCTTTGTAACTACAAGTTTGACCAAGTTTAACCATTTGGCGATGGAACCTGGATGTCCTTCCGAAAGTGCTGGGGGAACGTGTTAATGGGAAGATCTTAGAATTGAAAGGCATATACCAATTATGTTATTGTTCAACCAAAGGGTCTATCCTTCATTTACGTGAAAAAGATGGTAGCCGAAGGTTTCATAACAGTAAGGTTGGTGAAATAAATGGTGAAATAAATGTAGAGTTATGAGGTTGCTGTAAAGTCGAGTCGAATTCTTTAAAACCTAGAAATGAAGAGTACAATGTGGCAATATTTCAAGGTTGCAACATTTAAATATATCTTTAGTTTAAAAAAGAATTGACACCTTGGTAAATTTGGGAATTTTTTTTTTTGCCGAAGACTACTCGACATGTAGTAAAATGCATAGAAGTTAAAGGCATATTTGGTCTAGGAAAAATGTAGTCTTATTTTAATTATTTTTATTTTCTTAAAACTGAAAGTGTAAAAGATTTACTAGTAAAACATATACGTTTAATTTTTGGTATTTTGTATGCAGGTCCGGTTCGATCCTCCTGTAGCCAGACACTGTGCATGCTATGACAGCGACCGGGCCGTGCAGTGGGCAAAGGCTACTGTTTCTAACAACGGAGTGGTCGAGGACTGTAAGGTTGCCTTCGTTGTCAAAGGTAAACTGTCATATCTGATTCTGAATTTTCTGACCTTAACATTTCGGACAAACGACTTCAGATGTCACTATTCCATAATTATATAATCACATGACTTGCCCATTATTTCAGATGTAAACAATTTTAGATACGGATGGATAAAGGCATTGTGATAAAAGTATGTGTTATTTGAAAGATGGTATTGCATGTATGTGCATGTTTTTAGATTATTTGGGTTTACAAAGACGTTGGTGCAAAAGAAACAGTTTGTCATCTTGAATAGTCTCTTCTTTGTGTCCATCATCTCAAGACTCAGTTAAATCATATTCGGTCACCGTTATCATAAAGTTTATCAGGTGAATGTTATTTAAATCGATACGTTTAAGACTTTATGCAGCAGTGTCCTGTACTCAATACCAATCACTTACGCTTACTCGTTATTCAAGATTACAGTTTACCATTTGGCTTTGTTCCCGGTTGACCTAGATTTTTCTTGGTTGGGTTAAACTAGACAATCCATTGTCCTTTCAAAACGGAGCAATAATAGCTCGTTGAAAAGACAGTCAGAATTTTGTCAAAAATTGGCTGGTAAACCTACTGATGAAAAATAAGAATATTGTATCTGGAAAAAAGAACCTCAACAACAACAATTAAACAAAATAACACCTTTATAAAAACAGTTCAATAACTAAAATATAATAAAAAATTCATTAAAAGTTATTAGAAGCACCTATCCACCCTTGTTATATATGTGTTTAGACACCTACGCACCCATTTTCCACTCGTGTCCCGAGGATATGTACGTATTTGACGATGAGCAGATCACGTTCAAGCGCCCAACGTACACCGACAACGTGGCCATAGCGGGGAAGCGATGCGGCATGGACCCAAAGAACAGGACCTACAGGGCTGGTACCTACCACTTCAAGTATGAGATATGGGATTACGAGCGAAACACCGCCTACTGCAACTATAGACTCTCAGTGAGCGAAAGAGGTATGCTTAACCCTTTGAATGCTGCTTTTCTTTTTAGATAGATTTTTGTGTCGTCTGCTTTGCGAAGCCTTAAATATCTGCTTAATTTTGATGAGGAAATATACTCGGAGTAGCAAACAGGTTAGATCACAGGCCTGGATCAAACTGTTTGCATTAGCATGTAGTTGTGCCTCGTGCCCATTAAATCTTTGATAGTCAGGGCATTGTAGAATAACGGATAAAAAGACATTCAATCAATCAACAGATTATTAACAATATACAATGGCTCCATAGGGGTATTTTAAAAACTTGGGGTCAAGGTTCAAGTCCCAATGGTACCTCTGGTTTCATTGGAGTATCCTTGGCACGACACTTAAGTGCCCAAGTCTAGTACTGGTGAATCAAAGAACGCCGTAACATGAATGAAAATGAATGTTGAAGTTGTGTTTAACTTTACATAAACAAACAAACAATTCACGCAAACATGTTTCTTTCAGACACTGCTTTCGAGAACTTGCCCCAGGGTCTAAGGAACCGTTCATCGGAGAAATCCAGCGTGGCATTGATTGGTAATGTATATTTTAACCCTTAGAATGCCGGGTTACCTTATTAGAGTAGAGTTTTTCGTCGGCTGCTTAACAAAACCTTAAATATTTGCTTACATTTGTTGAAGGAAGATACTTAGAGTAGCAAACAGGTTAGATCACAGGCAAGCCGCCAATTTGTTTGGCGACTGGCCTGGATCAAACCTGTTTCCATAAGCATGAAGTCGATTCCAACACTATAATGGTAAACCGTTGACATTAGAAAATATCACGATTAAAAAAAAAAAGTGCCACTGTCGTTAATTTGTAATTTAGTGTTTTCAAAGGAATGCGATTAAATTGATTACCAAAATGCAAAGCTGCTGTGTCATTAATTTCATTAGAAGAGTTTAATAATGAACGTCATGTGTGAAAACAAAAGATAACGCTGTGTCTTCTATAGTTTCAAACTTATTCAAACTAATTAAAAACTACTTTTTAAATTCAAATTGGTGTAATTGCGATATTGTATCTCGCGTCAACTCCTTTTTAAAACTTGGCTTTGTAAGATGATTTCCTTGCCTACGAAGAGATATTGACAATGAACAGATGTCAGTACATTGTACATAGAGTGAAAATAAAGATGTGTATATATTATAAAACTAATGCATTTTGGTTGACCTGTTTCACAATTAGATTGCGAAACTTGAAGTTTGAATCAATTAAATGTATCTAGGCGCTCGAGCAAGAGCAAAATACAATATTGGCGAAAAATGGCATCAACTAAGTTAAAATTCCAAAGAAAATGTTACTTGTTCTGATGATGTCTTTTCCGACTGCTTTCGATTCTCATCCTTGATAAGAGGGAGGGGTTAGGCGATAGTCTTTGGTTTGATTTTCTTCAATTCAACGCCGTTTGTTTACCGTTGTTTACTTCTATTTCCTTCCTATAGCTGCACCAATCGCAGGACTCCTGGTCTTCTCAATAGCAGTTGCCGCCATCGTGCTATGTTGCCGCTTCCGACGAGCTAAAACTAGCAGTAGTGCGCAGAACGCCCAAAACAGGTCACGTGAGGCGTATGACAACCACATCTACGCAGTACCTAATGACGTCATGTTGCCAGGCTACAAAGTGCCCCCACCAAATCCCCCTGCCTACCATAGCGATACGAGCTCGATGAAGAGCGAGTACGCATACCTTCCGCCTCCGGAGTATAAGGAAGTGGAAGAGCTGAAGGCCCCTGTCGGATACCTCAATCCGGATTACGCTTCCATCAGGAGCGGGAAAAGCTCCGCAGTGTCAAGCATCGCTTAGACGAGGTCGTCCTCTGGAAGTTGTTTATAGTGGAGTAACTGTGTAACGTTTCATTAACAAGGCAAAATTTCGAAATTTCCACAGTTGTTGCCTCCCATGTAATACAATATATCGTACCTTTTTATGTCCCTTTATGACGACCTGATCATTACAAATTGTCTTTGCCATTCTATGTTAGATGGTACTGCTAGCATTTTAGAAGCATTATGGCCGACTTTAGATATTACTCCCCTTTTCAGAGCAAGAATCGTTGTAAATAATGTTTATGAAAAGCTTTTTTCTATCTTTAAGTATTTACCTGCTTAAACTACAAACGTTTCCTCATAACAATTGCTTTCACATAAAGACTGAAACAAAGATCGGATACATCCTTATTATTGAGGACATATGTGTAATATAGCTCGAAAATTTCAGAAACATGTCGTGCTGATTCCTATCATGTAATGTTTTATAGTTACCCAAGAGATATTTCGTTCTGTATCTGTAACCAGATTTCACGATTTGTTTGAATCCATTTCTCCATAAAGACTCTTTGTAACTAATTCAAAATAAAGGCTATCACAGGCTACCCAAAATACTCTAACAGAAATTCGGTCAATCTTGTTTTAAGCGAACATAGTAAAGGAGACTGAATCGTGGGTTTTAAAAAACAACCAACGACTTAATAAGGAAGGAAGAAAAACACAAAAAGGAGCTTTCTGAATGGATTGCATCTTCGTTGAGGTGACATAGGACTTAATATTCTCCTTTCATGCTTTGTCGCTGAAAATAAGGTTGGTTATCATAATCGTTACTAAAAGCTTTTGCGAAACGCCCTTTTTTATGCTTTAAGGACTAATCTGACTGTGTGTGACTATCATGACGCGGACTTCATGAACTGATGTGAGTACCATCGCTTGCTCACAGATAGGAAATATTACGAAATATCACGGACAAATGAGCACACTAA
The DNA here is from genome assembly GCA_947846245.1 of Cerastoderma edule. Classification (NCBI taxonomy): domain Eukaryota; kingdom Metazoa; phylum Mollusca; class Bivalvia; order Cardiida; family Cardiidae; genus Cerastoderma; species Cerastoderma edule. The sequence continues at coordinate 19,631,555 of OX401413.1, forward strand.
CCTTTTACCAAACGCCAAATTTTCGACTGTCCCAAATTGAAAGAGTTTGCAGACGACATTTCAAAGTGTCGTGAAATTGAAAAATAATCTGCTGATAGGTCAGAAAACATTGTGGGAAAAGGAGAAATTGCTCGTTACGAGTAATTTCTTCTTTTTCCACAATGTTTTCCAGAGTCGTCTGCAACAAACTGGTCAAATGTCGTTATGGTTTGGTAATTGGTTAAAGCTTGTAACAATGGGACAATATTCGCAACGTAATACAAACATATCCTTATTTACTCAATATGCCTATTGTACTTTTATACTTGTTTGTTTTATTTCCATGCAAAAATATATGGTCAATTTCCAAAGTAAAGCCTCCTTTTTAAACCCTTTTCAACATACGGTTGTTTTATCTTTGTGTTTCATTCAATGGGCGATAAAGTAATTGGAAAGGATTTGACGAGTATTCCCAGGACCCTAGTGTACCGTTTTACTAGACAGTTAACGGTCAAGATTTGCGTAAGTATAAAACAATAATTCCTCTTATTTAAATACTGGGCTAAGCAATATTGCAAAGTAACACATCATTAGAATCGTCTGTCCGAGTCACATTGCAGTATTGTACTTTCATTGAATATACTATCCATTTTTATCTCTTATGACTTGCGCAAAGATTTTCCTCAAAATGTTTAATAAAATGGTATCCTGGTATAGACCGTGTAGTGCAGGGGAAGTATGTCCATCTCATTTACAAGTGTAAGACTGTGAGTTCAATAACACCACCAACCAAACCAAAAGCCAAAACAACATTAGTAGGCATCGCTTCTCTCAAGGATGTGCCGGGCAATCGGGACGGCAGAACGACAAAGTAAAAACGTATCTGTTCACATAGATTGCGACAAAATCTTTAATCTTATATAAACCCTTCTCGGTTCTGCTTCCTTGATACATAACCAGTACTTGTACCGAATGTGGATCAATAAAAAGTCGCAATCTGAACCCCGCTTCTCACGGGATTTTGGATGAAATTTGAACCCACAACGTTTTTGTCTAGAGATAAACGCTCTACCATGAAGCACTGTACTTTACAGTTAATCTCAAAAGCCAGATCAAAGGCATTACCCTTTAGAATGCTAAAGTATTTAATTAAGTTATTTATTTTTTTCTTCCGTTGATTTTCGCACCAGTTAAATTGAAAAATATTGAGTTTCCATTACAAATAAAACCCATATGGATCATTTTTTTAGATATCGCCGCCATCTTTGTATGCCACTGTCTTTGCTAGCCAGATGGTCACGTGTCATTTGTGGTGGCAGTGATCACTCCCATAAAGGGAGATCACTGTGAGGAGTTTGTCTGAGTACAGTTGTATGATTCGAAAAGCAGGTCACGTGTCAATAAAAGGCGGGACTGGTCTGGACACGTCGCGTTTAAGATGAGCTGCAGCTAAAAATGGCGTAAACACACAACAAAATACACATGTGGCACTCAAAACATATTCTATGCATATCTACAATGAAGCTCTGTTTGAATAATAGGTTAATGAAAAATCACATAAGTCTATCCATCTATCCTTGCCTTTGGTTCCCGGCATGCTCGAATCAATCTTTTATCTAAGCTGTGATTCTAAACAATGCTTTGTGCATTCAAACGAGGTTAAAGATTGCGGGGATCTTCTGAAACTTGTCTTTTTTCCATTTGCTGAGATATAACGTTTTTACCATCTTGGGAAAACGATTTTCGATTATTTTCCTGATATGATAAATTCGTTATCTCGGGGTTTGTCTTTTTTTTTCATTTTTTGTTTTTTATTTTTATTTTTTTTAAGTTTGTTATTTTGAAAACTTGAGAAAATAATACCTCATATCTCGTCAAAAAAATGAACTCTACTTCTGTTATGTTGAGATTAAAAAAAGCATACATATGTGTAATTTCTCCTTCAGCCAGGGTAGTTTCCTAAGTATTTTGCTGAAGCCTTCTCAAAGGGTAGTTTTTATGGTGTAAAGGTTAAAAGTCAAGTAAAAACAGATAAATCGCTTCTCACAGCTTCTGCTTCAAAGTACTTCGGAAACCACTGTGAAAAAAAAACGATAGGCCGCCCATAATTAGCAACTTGGTCATTTTCTCACTATAGTTCGACTCAATGTTATGAATGAAATACAATAAGCCATGTGCTTATGCCGACTGAAGTTCAAGTAAAACTGGTTACCAATATCAATCTGGAATAAGTCAACGGTTTGTTTTTCTCACACTTCCTTCATTCGATCGGGTGTGCTTGGGGTTATTCTGCAAATACACGTAGTTGTATGGTTAACAAAACTTACATTGTGACTGTGTATAAAACGATAGATTGTCTGTGTGAAACATGTGAACGTAACATTTTCTGTACTTGCAATTACAAACACCCTTCGAGTCGACCTGGGTGAGCCGTTCAAACACGTTCGTTATTGGCGGCGCCTTCAACGGCAAAGTTTTAAGTTCTGTTTCTTCGTCTGCTGTCTCACAAGTTCCATCACGTACATCGTCCATTTCGTCTTGGTTATTTGGATCGATGCCTACTGGTCGATTCATCATGGGTTCGCTTCCACCTGGATATGTAGTGTACTGGTAAGGGATTCCGGAGGCATTTCGTTCGGGAAGCGCCCTCTTCGCGATTCGTCGCATGAACCTTTCATTGTTATGATCAAACTCGATAGAATAACCAGTTCGACATAACGCCTTTAGTCGCCAGTCATGGATATCATCAGTATCAATCCCATCCCAGTTCACTATAAGTAACTGCTTGTGCTTGTTGCTAAGGAATGATTTCCAGATGGAATCGAATTCCGTAACTGACTTGGAGTTGTGGAGATACATGTAGCAGAGAAAGACCACGAACACGTCACTTTCGGAAATTGATTTGCTGATTTCTTCTTCTAAGTTTCCGCCGTAAACGAAATCGAACCACGGAACATAGACCTTTGCTTGTATGTGACGCAATGCTGGACGCACACAATAATGTACAAAAGCAAACACGTCTTCGTTCTCGTCGCACATTGAAACAAAGACGGTTTGACCACTTTTATCTAGGGAGTTTGTCAGCCGTCTCTTCAATAGCAGGATTTCTGTTTTGAACCTCAAGGCAATGAAGGTCGATATGAGTACAATCAAGAATACTGCAATAACGATCACGATTAAGTCCATTGAATATTTCTCTGCTTCCAAACAATTCAAGCTGATGTCTGTTGCGTTTTCCGCTGGAATAATCTGGCCGTCTACTTTGCATCTCAAGCGTCCACGAGCATCATAGACACGAATCCAGCGTCCAATCCAGAGATTTTCACAGCTACAGTCTACTGGGCTTTCACCAAATACTATTTTATTTGGATCTTTATTATATAATTGTTTAGGAAGTTTTGACAACTGCTGTTCAGGAATGATGATAGTTATGTTCTTTATTTGGGTGAGAGCAAAATCATTAAAAGATGTGACGGTGTTATTTGTCATTTGAAGATGTCTGATTCTGGGTAGGTATGGTTTGTCACCGATCTCGGATATCGAGTTATTGTCCAAAAGTAATTTCACATTTTCTATGTTAAATCGACCTGTCGGAAGTCGTTCAGGGAAGTGATCGAGACTTCTATCGCTACAGTCCACAGTGATCAATTTCTCCCCCGGTATCTCCGTGCAATAACATCCTTCAGAACAATCGACGTCAATGTTACATGTTAATTGAGACCAATTTCCAGCTTCGAAAAAGTCTTTAATCTTGACGTTGACCATATGTTCTGGACCCTGACAGATAAACTCGATCCCATTTGGGTCGCCAATATTTGGCCAATACTTATAGAGACCATCCTTACCGAATCCCACAAACAGTGGGTATATGGAACAGTCACAGTAAATCGACGATGAATCTATATGTATCTGGCCTTTCAAAAACCGACCGAGGGATGTATAATCTGTAACACCCATCATGGTCAAGTCGAAAAATTGGCCCAAATTTGTGTTGTTTGCATACGTATCTCCTGGACCATATGTCTTGTTAACGTCAATTTTGAAATCGTTAATATTTGTAATATTGCCCAAGTCGCAGTTATCATAATTCAACTCACAAAATGGTCCCTCTCGAAATGCGTTTGTTACATCTGTTTCCTTTAATTTGTTGTTTGAGAAATCGACATAGAATATGTTCTCGTTTGGGACAGAGATTGTATTGGGGCCCAAGACACCGATTAAGTTATTTGCGAAGGAAATAACCCTGAGCGATTCCATTTCCGAAAACGTAGTGTTGGTGATGTTGGTGATGAAGTTATCGTTAAGCAGAAGGGTATCGAGTTTCTTCAGGCACTTGACCGCATCCACATTCTGTAGCCGATTGAAACTGAGATCTACTTTTCTGAGAGTTGCATTGAAGTCACAAATGTTTGTCGGTAGCTCTGTCAGATATCCATGTGGTTGCTCTAACACGAGTATGTCCGTAGCGCCGACGCTTGTGTCGATGACAATCGCTGTACCAAACATATCTATGAACTCTAGTTTGAGATAACCAACGCTTACTCCACACGTCGAGGGGTCAGAAACGAGCTCCCAGCAAGGTCTGGCTTTACAGGAGCAGCATCGTTCATAGCCTTCTTCAGAAGTGATACAGTCAGTCGGACAAAACATGTCGTCACGGCCGGATGGAAGGGTCGTCCATTTTTCGTAACCATTCAGCTTTACAGTCTGGCCATGCACACACGCTGTTATCACAAGAAGAAATAGGAGCATCTGTATAACTGCCATATTATCCATTGTCTAGGGTACCTGCTGAATAAACGAGTCAGTGAAACTTAGGCATTGTATTCGTTTGGATAATATTGTATTAACCCTTGATATGCTGGGTTGTCTTCTAAAAATAATTTTTTGAGATTTTTGTGTCGTCTGCTTTCCAAAACCTTAAATATCTGCTTCATTTTGATGATGGAAGATTCTCAGAGTAGCAGACAGCTTAGATCACAGACCAGCCGCCAATTTAGTTGGCGGCTGGCCTTGATCTAATCTGTTTGCATAAGTATGAAGTCGATTTCAGCACCATAAGAGTTAAGTTACTATTATATCGAGAGACTGGTTGTTTTGTACATATGTGTGTTAGAAAGCCAGAGTTTTAGGATGGACATGCAACACAGAGGTGGCTTAATAATCGGGTACCATCGGATAGTACATAATCAGCCTTTCATTAACCCTAAGAATGCTTGGAAATTTTCTAAAAAAACGATTTTTGTGTCGTATGCTTTCATAAACCTTAAATATCTGCTTAATTTCGTTGAGGAAAGATACTCAGAGTAGCAAACAGGTTAGAACACAGGACAGCCGCCTATTTACTTGGCGGCTTTCCTGGATCTAACCTGTCTGCATAAGCATGAATTCGGTTCCAGCACTATAAGGGGTAAAAGTAAATCGTTCATCAGTTCACATGTACCAGTAACAATGCATGTTGTGATATATACAGTATATGTAAATACATAGTACAATACACAATTTAATTTTTGTCACCGGTACCTGTGCATCATTTAATTACAGTTGATGTTGTCTTCCAACTTTCCAATATACAGCTAATAATTTCCAATTATTAACGGATAATGAATTTAACGTATTGAATATAATGCAATATAAAACTCAAGTTTTCCCCAGTCCTTGATTTCTAATACAGCACGCATGAGTTGAATATACTACAAACAGTATCTAATATTAGAATTGTAGCCATACTTGCGCTCATATACATTTCAATTATGAAAGTTCTAAAATAATTGAAAATTAACTTAAAAGTAATTTAACTCTCCTATTACAGGGGACTGAGACTGTAACACATTCACATGATACTTTTGAAATAGTGAATATTATACGGTTTGTTTTCAATTAGCAATAAAACTAGGTCAGCCGAGAAACCGTGGGAACCAATAAAACCCAAGAAATTCTCCATTTTGAATCTCACATTGTTAATATTGGATAAATGACAGCATTTTTACATGTGTCACATCATTTTTCTAATCAAATGATCGCCACTATTTTAGATGTTACTCGAATCTTAACAATGAATATAAATTGGTGGGCACCCAATTTGTGAAAATAGCACTTTGAAAAATAGTTCACAAATAGAAGAGGCGTTATATTGTCATGATTCTGTGGTTTTTCGCTATGTTACAAGATATTCTATAATAATTTATCACTCATATTTCTCAGTTTTGCAGTTTTTCTGAGCGCTAGTATGCTTTTAAGCATTATCAAACAATTATTCATATTGAGAGTTTTATTTTGCACTATAATCAATAAGTTAATTCTAACATATTCATTGAATAGGAAAAATAAATATAAAGAAGAACAAATAAAGATAAACTCACATACCTTGCGCAAATAGGTACCTGGATTAAACTTAACGACGTCACACAACGCAATTAAATAGCATCGTTTAATGGAAAGTGAAGGGGAATTCCCTCTGCCTTCCAGCGTACGATTGCTTAATGTCAACCTTTCTATTAACCCTTTCCCAAAAAATAAAGGCATTTGACCACTTTGTTGGAGACGAATTTGGAAAACATTGTGGGAAAAGGAGAAATTGCTCGTGAGGAGCAATTTTTTCTTTTCCCACAAGGCTTTCGGCTCTATTTGATGAATATTTTTCAATTTCATCACATTGTGAAATGTCGTCTGCGAACTCTTTCAATTTGGTACAGTCGAAAATTTATTGTTTGGGAAAGGGTTAAATCACACATTTGGAGAGTTTATAGCCTCCAAAGATATCGCGTCACGGTTAGATATTAAGTTATTATGTTAAGTTATATGATTAATACATTTATCAGTTGTATGCTAACGTACCAATACAAAGAAATATTTCCAATTTCAAAACGTAAGTGTAATGTTACAAACCTCTCGTTCTATTCAAGTGACACGTTCATACAGGATCCATCGAAAAGTGTGTTATGGTGTTTTTGAAGAGAGTCCTTTATATAAACACATATAATGCAAATAAATCATAATAACGGACAAACAAGGGGAAAACCCAACTAATCAATAACACATTTATCGATCGCCTTTTAAGCGTATTGGTTTTCTTTACCTTATAAATCACATGTTTGAATTTCGATGTTCTGTAGAGGCCTCAACCTGCGATAAAAAAATGAATGCGTCACAGGTTGCTCGTTTCTACCTACTAAACAATTGTGAATGGAATGATGAATTGCTCATCTTTTATCTCAGTTGTTTCTAAAGACGTTTGCCATAGATGCGTCTATGTGAGACGTTATCAAATTTGATTAAGTATGTATGTTCCACAAAGGAACAGACCCTGCAAGTACGGCAAACTCTGTATGGAGCATATAAAAACAGAAACTGGTATGAGTTTGAAAGTGAACATTTTATTTAAAATGCCATTAAAACCAAGTTTATGAAAACAACTAATAAAACACAATTAAGTTTGCAATAGTAGACAAACACGTGGCGGTAAAAAACCGCCAAACCACAATAAGTAATATACAAGAAATCAATTTGTTGAGAATCAAAAGAACTGAGGGGAAAGAAGGGAAGAGGGGGGTTGCTTTATTAAAACCAAAATTGCCTTGCTCGTTCTGAAAAAAATCAATGGAGAGCAAGGATCTCATTTGCTATATAAATCACGTGATCTAAAAAGCCCCCTGTGATTGGCCAAAACTGACCCACGTGGTAAATAAATCATGCAAATATGTTCTTTTCTATGAAAAGGGAGGGCCACCATCCTTTGGGTTGATTTTCAAACACGAACATGGATCTATTAATGTTGTTTCTAAAATTCATTTAAGGAAAGAGTTAACCCTTAATGAAAAATAATTGGGCCACGTCACGGGAAAAGGCGCACTCGGACATAGCAAACAGTGTAGTCCCAGACCAGCCGCCACGTCACTGACGTGGCGGCTGGTCTGGGGCTACACTGTTTGCCATCTTAGAGGACATCAATTCTACCTTTAAATAAATACAAATGATAACTGTCGTGACTAGATGCTTGAAAAATAGCGCTAACAAAGAGCTGAGTCAGTGGTTTTTATTTATGTCCGAGTGCTCCTTTTTGCGTGACGCGGCCCAATTATTGTCTTCTATAAAGTCAGAGAAATAGATGGCACATCACATGTTATCGTTGTTTCTGATATGGTGTTTAAGTAGCAAAACACTTGTTTTAATAGATCCCTCAACGTGATAACTGCAACCCATTGTTCTAACCATTAACAGAAGAAATATATATAAATTTTCTCTTTTTCCTTTCCTACATGTGTGTCTGCCAATCATCATTAGCTCGGTTTTTCAATTCTATTCAATTCAAATAAGTTCAATTCAATTCAAATATCTTTTATAATAAAAGTTTTATTCCCTCATGTCTGAAATTGTCCTACATATTACAGTGTATTAATGTCATACAGTGAATTCGATAGCGATACCAGGCCCAAGCAATATTCTTACCGTTGTAAATTCTATGCAAAACTATCTTTTCTATATTTCACCATAGACGAGGCACGCCTGTTTTGGAAAAATCGCATATTTCGTTTGGGAGCTGCAATCATCGGTGCGCTGTTGCTTGGAAGAGTTATGTTTCTTGTATAGGTCACATCTGTATTATCACTGGAGTACGTCAAGAATTGGTCGGGAATGTAATCGGTGTTGGCTTCCGGTCGAACTCTCTCGGCGATACGCATCATTATTCGATCATAGTTACCAAATTTCATCACATAACCGGTTCGACATAAAGCTCGCATCCGTTTATCCCTTATATCCCCAACGTCAAATCCGTCCCAGTTGACGATGATAATGTCTTGGCGGCCATCTTTAAGGAACGATTTCCAAATCGAATCGAATTCTTTTGTGGATTTGGGATTTTGGAGGTACATTTTACATAGGAACACCACAAACACGCCGCACTCGGTTGTCGTTCGGCTGAGATATGTCTCTACATTACTGCCATACTCTGTGTCATACCAAGGAGTTTTGACCGTGACCTTCAAGTGTTTCATCAGGAATGGCCGCACACAATAGTGCACAACTGAAAATATTTCGTCATTGTCATCACACATGGACAGGAATACTGGGCTGTTCGCATTGTTCGTTGTTTTCGTAAGTCTTCTTTTTAGGAGCCGAATTTCAAGATGGAATCTCAACACAAACACCATCAATAGGAGCATACAAAGAAAAACAGCAATCACGATTGCAACAATTTCTGATGTGAAGCTTTCCTCTTTCAAGCAGTTCATACTATTCTGGTTGGCAATTTCTGCAGGCATTATCTTTCCACCAACAGTGCAATTGAGTCTCCTATACGCAGCGTGTGTCCGTATCCAGTTCCCTATCCACAGGTTATCACAGCTACATTCTACGGGGTTGGTACCGAAGTCGGTATTGTTGGGGTTCAGTTTTAAGAACTCTTTCGGTAAAGTAACCAACAACTGACTAGAAATATCGATCACCACGTCCTTCGGAAAATTACTCAAGATCCCGACGTCAATGTTACTAACGAGGTCATTAGGCATATGGAGTGCTGAAATCCGTGGAAGGTAAGGCATGTCGTCTATCGAAGCGATTTGCGGGTTATCACCTAAATACAACACCACTCTATAGTCTACCGTCGCAAACTTACCAAACGGGAGCATATCTGGAAATTTATGGAGAGATCTATTCCGACAATCCACAATGACCTGACCATCGCTTGGTTTATCCGTGCACTGGCATCCGTCCGTACAATTAACATATACATTGCATGTTAGCGAGCTCCAATCCCCGGTATCATAGTATTCCTTCATATTGATGCCTGCCATTTCCGGTGGTGCGCTACAGATAAAGTCCGCTGACAGCTCGGGCCAGTAATCGAAAACGGCATCACCCAACCCCTCCAGCAATTGGTATACATGGCAATCACATGCTATCGATGCGGAATCAATGTGCACTCGTTGTCCCTCGGTAAATTTGGTTAAGGATGTGTAGTCCGTGATTCCTACTTGTGTAAAGTCAAAGAACTCTCCCATATTGGTGTTGTTGAAATACATCTCTCCAGGTCCATAGGTCTTGTCAAAGTCGACTTTGAAATCCCCAATGTTCGTGATATTCCCCATGTCGCTGTTCTCATACCTCAGCTCACAGAAAGGCCCTTCGCGAAATATGTTCGTCCCATCTGTTCTATTCAAAGTGTTGTTAGAGAAATCCACGTAGAATATGTTCGAATTCGGGACAACGATAGTGTTGGGCTCTAACGCTTCGATAGCATTGTTCGCGAACGAGACGACTCTGAGATATGCCATATTCGAAAGTGTATAGTTACTGATAAGTCTGATGAAGTTGTTTCCTAACAAGAGAGTGTCAAGGTTCGACAAGCATCTAATCTCATCTACGCTCTCCAGTCGATTGTGAGTAAGATCTAGCTTTGTCAGCGTCTCGTTGAACTCGCAAATGTTTATAGGTAGATCTGTCATACGGCCATGCGTGTGCTCTAACACAAGTATATCAGCACTTATGTTAGTGTTTGTAAAGACTATCTTGCTGGAACCAAACATATCGATATACTCTAGTCGTAGATAGTCAACGGTTACCCCACATGCAGTATGGTCGATTTCCCAACAAGGCTTGGCTTGGCATGAACAACATCCCTCATAATCATCGTTAGATTCGTCGTCACAGCTGTCCGGACAGAACATGTCATCTCGGTCGGTAGAAGGCACCTCCCATTTTGTGTAGCCTGGCAGCTGCACGTTCTGGCAATCAACAGACGATTTCACCAGTAGAATAAATAGGAGCATGTACTTGAGAAAAGGCATGGTCAATCTTTGTGGATGTTGAAACCTGAAAACCAGCGAATGGTGCAGAAAACTCAAGTAAAGATCACAAAAATGAAACATAACATTTTTCACAATGATTCCTAAATTTAAGGGGGTCAGTTTAAAATGTATCAAAATAGAAAAAAGTTCAGGAAATCGAGGTGTTTTAACGTGACTATATACTCATTTACCATCCACAACATAATGTAAATTATGTACTCATTTACCATCCACAACATAATGTAAGTAATGTACTCATTTACCATCCACAACATAATGTAAAGTATGTACTCATTTACCATCCACAACATAATGTAAAGTATGTTCTTATTTACCATCAACTACATAATGTAAATTATGTGCTCATTTACCATCAACTACATGATGTAAATCATGTATTCATTTACAATCCACAACATAATGTAAAGTATGTTCTTATTTACCATCAACTACATAATGTAAATTATGTACTCATTTACCATCCACTACATAATGTAAATTATGTAGTCATTTACCATCCAAAACATAATGTAAAGTATGTTCTTATTTACCATCCACTGCATAATGTAAATTATGTACTCATTTACGATCTACAACATAATGTAAATTATGTACTCATTTACCATCTACAAAATTGTAAAGGAAATATGATAGTGTATTATGATCAGTCGTAAAACGTGTTCACCCAATAAACAAATTGCAAACGATGGTAATTATCAGCGTCATCTTTGTTTTTACTACCGTGCGACTTTTAAAAAGATCCATTCAAGAAGGTAACGGAAAATATGTTCTGAAGGCAGAGTTGAGAATCACTAATAAAAGTTGTAATTTTAAACAAAATGTTTTGTAAAGGACTTACCACAATACTTGATAAGAAAAGGTAACAATGCTTTAAACATGCAAACAAGTAAGTCCTACTTAAAGCATTTTTATTCTGAATAAATAATTTTTATATCTATATGAATCTATTAAACACCTACCTGGAACATTCAGAAGTCATTCAGAAGTCACGGACTATCAAAGACAACTGCAAAACAAGCTCGTTGAAAGTTATTTTATATTGCCAACGAAGTAAACCCAAAGGATTTCCCCTTTACATTTATAGCCTATAGAGTTGGAAAAAAGATAGTCTTTCAGATTTCAATATTTGGTTCTCTTACGGTGGGGTGATTTCGTTCAAGACTTTCTTGGCACTTCAGTGTGCAAGGAAAGTGTATTGAAAAGGTAATTTCGCTTCTCAGACAGTTGCCCCTTTTCGGTACACTGTGGACTTTTGCCCCCTTGACGAAATGTAGCGAGCGGACACCAAAAGCCTCCAAAATGTTATAAAAACCTGAAATCGAGTATCTTAGGTGAGTACATAAAGTCAGCCAATACAGATATTTCGCCGGGAGTTTTTTCTTTGGTTTAGTTGTTTCTCGATTGATAAACTGTGAAAATGGTTAATATGGGATAATTTTCGTTATTATCTTTTTCTTGTACATCACCTATAGTTGAACGACCGTGAATGTTAAGTGATTAAGTCATGAAATAAAGTTAACTCTTGTTATGTTCTGTTTAACAGTCATGTTGAATGTGGGCAAAGGCCCGAGATGTCGAATGTCTGGATTGGCAAATGTCCGGGACCGCAAATACCCATAAGGGCAAATGTTTGGGCGGGGGGTGGGGGGTGTAAAGGTTCGGGGTTCCGGGACTCGCATTCATCAGAACTAAATCTAACAAAACGAGTATCTACAGAGCGTATTTAACACGCAACGTGATAGAGGCTTGTTGAGACGCCGTTTTTTTTTCAATAATTGAGTCAAGCACAAGTTTTGACCAAACAACACGCTCTTTTAACAGTTTCATAACATTAACTCCTTACCGTGAAAAAGAAAATATATAAACGAACCTGATGTAAGTATAGCTTTTGAATAAGGTTTTACTATTCGTTTCGCTCTGCAGCTTCTTTTGATCTACAATGTTGATCTTTGAACACATACCAAACATCGGGGTCACTTCCGTTATATGCATTAGCCGACGACATTGATGGTTGGACGACACATTATTTAGTCATAATTTTACTCGCATTAACTCTTTACCAAACGCCAAATTTTTGACTGTCCCAAATTGAAAGAGTTTGCAGACGACATTTCAAAATGAGATGAAATTGGAAAATAATCTTCTGATAGTGAAGAAATCGTTACGAGCAATTTTTCCTTTTCCCACAATGTTTTCCAAAGTCGTCTGCAACAAACTGGTCAAATGTCGTTATCGTTTGGTAATGGGTTAAACACTTGTTTACGGTTAACAGCATACTAATTCCACATAAGTATACATTATCAACTATGTGCCATCAATATGGGAGATAGTCACGGACCATTAATTGCAATAAGTGTTTTGTTGTTAGACAGCAGAGTTTGATTGAATCTTAAGATCGTTAAACCATAAAGAGTAGTTCTTTTAGAAATTCTAATGCTACATTTTTTGCTAAGCATTGACCTATTAGAAACTTACAATTGCTTTATTTACTAGTTTCCGAATATTTTTGAGGATGTTAGCCATAATTTTGAACCGTTGCTTTGTTGAATATCTCGCAGATCGTAGCAGTGAAGGATGAATCAAAGATGTCGGTTCAATGCGAATAGTAAATAAAAATAGAGAGTGATATACCGTGTCAGTCGATATAAAAAAATGATCATGCCCTGGCTTTTTTTTCTTTCTTTCTTTTTTTTCTTTCAGTGTTCAAGGACTGTGCATCGATAGGACATTCATTGAAAAACAGTTATTGAGACTGAATCTTTTCATAGAAGTCACTTTGGAAGAGCCAAAATGACTACATGTATTTAATATTTTTGTATAGAACAAAGAAGTGTTGTTGAATACTAAGCTACACCTTATTGTTATGAACCTCCAAAACTGTTGAAGAAGTGCTTATAGGGTCAAGGTGGTCTCTACTTTAGAACAATTGAAATCAATATCACATATTTAACCCAAAGACCACATAATAAAGGAAGTCTTTAAGTTTGTTGTTATAAACGTCACAGTCTGATAAATTTCCACAGTCGATACGTCTGACGTTACTTTTATGTAGTTGATCCCCGTTTAATCTTTTTTTGATATTACGGCATTTCCTGGATCCAAATTAGTAGTTCACTTACTGGTTCACTTACTGGTCTGTGTCTGGCTATCCAAACGGAATTCGGTCCAAATCAATGTTTCGGTAGGTTTGAACTTTCATAAGAAGTAGAAGTTCAAAGTAGAAGTACAAATTAAAATTTGTTTTGACCAAATACCTAATTTCACACTGTTTAACCTTTATAGTGCTGGATCCGACTTCATGCGTATGCAAACAGGTTAGACACAGGTTAGCCGCAAGTTGAATTGGCGGCTGGCCTGTGATCTTACATGTTTGCTATTTTGAGTATCTTCTCTCGTCAAAATTAAGCAGATATTTAAGGTTTGTAAAGCAGACAACACAAAGATCTATTTTTATCAAATTACCCAGGATTTAAAGGGTTGACGATCTATTCACGTAGCTAGGTTGGAAGAGCTCATTATTGCGCACAGATGCTTAGAGCGGCGCTTTGTTAACTTATTTCAACGATCGATTATTGATAAATAATCCATTTACAAAACCCAACTTTTGATTGGTTGACAGTCTTTTCAAAATACATACGGGAATTCCCCGTTTTTTTCTTTTAATATTTGATATCTAACACGAGGGCAGGCGTGAATGAGCAGACAACAATGCCATGACCTAAACAATACAAATATTACTGCCAAAAATAATTGACACCTTTCCGGGGTCTTTCAAACTTAAAGACAGACGAAGTAACGAAGAACGAATTAAAGTTTTGTGGCGAAAGATTGATTTGCTCTTACACAGCATAATTCCGGTTTTATTTTTTTATGCAATTTGTAAAGAAGAGTCTGCTGCAAACATCAAATAAAGAAGGTGATGTTATAACCTTTATAGTGCGGAACGGACTCCATGCTTATGCAAACAAGTAAATTGGCGACTGGCCTGTGATCTAACCTGTTTGCCTCTCTGAATATCTTTAGTCGTCAAAATAAAGCAGATATCTAAGGTTTTAGAAAACAGACGACAAAACATTTTTTTTTAGCAAATTACCCAGCATTCTAAGGTTTAAGCGAATCTTGGTTTAGGCGACCATAGTGATGAAATAATCGTACTGTTATAGACAACGGACGGCTTTGACGCCAGTACCAGCTTCCGAATGACTGAATGTTTGTACTAAGATGGCTTCAGGCTGAACTTGCTTGTTCTGATACACTGTTTAAGAGAGGTCGTTTAACCCTTTCCCAAACAACAAATGTTCGACAGTCTCAAATTGAAAAAAGTTAGAAGACGACATTTGAAAATGTTATGAAATTGGAAAAAAATCTTCTGATAGGGCAGAAAACATCGCGGGAAAAGGAGAAATTACTCGTAACGAGCAATTTCTCCTTTTCACACAATGTTTTCTTAAGTCGTCTGCAACAAAGCGGTAGAAAGTCGTTATTGTTTGGGAAAGGGGCAAAACATTTTGACAGTATACGTGTAGGTTAAAAGCAGAGTGCCCCCCCCCCCACACACACACACATAAAAGCATTCTTTGTAAATCTTAATAGTTCGTGGCAACGCTCAAGCAAATATTTCTATTTCATATCCTTCATAAACTTCAAGCGGAGTTCTGGAAAAAAAAAGATAAAATAGATTTTGGCAAACAGTATCCCAGGAATAATGCTTCCATAAGTATTCGGGGTGCATCATAACCAAGGCGATTACAGCAACATCCGAAGATCTTTCAGATACAACAGATTTTTTTTTCAATTGTCATACAACAACCCTTGTATGTAACGTTTCCTTTAAAACATATATCAAAGAAATATGATAAAACACGTACAATATGGTTTAGCACAGGTTTAGTAAATGTTTCATTTTTTGTCAGTAGATCATATTCCCATACATTTATAATTACATCAGTTTTAGCAATCGGCATTATGCAGCCGAAGGGTCGCATAGGGTATTGAAAGGTTTAGTAAATGTTTTTGTTTTTTTTTCAGTAGATCATATCCCGATAGAGTGATCACATAATCAAGTTTAGCATCTGGCATTATATAATGCATCCGAATGGTGGCACCTTTCTAGTTTCTGGTGGAAATTTAGGACGCTTCTTGATAAATGGCTTTAATATATGTATCCACGAAAGAAACAAAGAACGCATGTGCATAGGTATTTGAACGAAGAAATCAATAAATAAGCGAATTATATATAGTCTATGGGTGGTCATAATTTATTAATACCTGTAATGTTATGTGGGTTCACTGTATATAGCTAAGTCCAATGTTGTGGGTACGTAGAGGGTATAGGAAATAAATAAAGAACGACAGGTGTGTTCTAACTATAACGTATAATTCGTGTTGGGTAGCAGTACATGCTGTATGGTCACTGGTGCGAATCTAGTCGGCTACAAGACGACACTTGTAGCAGCCATACTATAACAATACCTACATATGTGGTTCGTTTGTACGCCCGTGCAGCAAACGACTGAAAGGAAATCTATGAAAAATGGAGAAAATGGTGTTCAGCAATAATAACAAAAAACATGGTCGAATAGAATTGCTAAACCATCGATTGGTTGTATCATGCCAAATCTCCCTCAATGGGAAAGAGGTTTCAACCAATCCACGTTTATTTACAAAAGAATAAGTGAGAATATACAAGTGAGCACTTGTTTAAAGCGATTTCAAATGAAGGCAATATGATATTCAACTAATCTGCACCATTCGTATATGAGCGCATATACATATAACGTTTATTTCCTCACACTACGGAATCTCAATAGTTTAGTTTGTTACGAGGCCGACTTAATCCGTGTAGTACTGGAATCGAGACATGCGTATGCAAACAGGTTAGATCCAGGCCAGCCGCCAAGTAAATTGGCGACTGGCCTGTGATCTAACTTGTTTGTTACTCTAAGTATCTTTCCGTAACAAAAATGAGTAGATACATGTATTCAAGGTTTTGGAAAGCAGACGACACCAGGATCTATTTTTAGAAAATTGCCCACCATTATAAGGGTTAAAGAGAGGTTCCCGGTTTGATCAATCTCTACCAGGGGTTCCGTTCTAGATAGAGTTTTGAGCTCGAGTCCTGGCTGTTATTTCTCATCCATTGTCTGTTCGTGATAAATATATTTGGTAAAAACAAAAAACGCGTGCTCACCGGAAAATTGCTTATTGTCAACAATGTTCTTTCTTTTTTGCCAAACTGGGTTTTTTTTCTTTTCTTTTTTTTTATTCTAGACGTGCACTGAATAGCTGCATGTATAAAGTAAAGAATACACACTTCATAAGATTCACATTCGGTGTTGACGCAATCAATACCTATGTATGACAAGCATACTTCTTTATATTTTCTATTTTTTTTTTTTTTTTTTTTTTTTTAAAGTTTACTTCCGTGTCGAGCAGAGGTCGCGCGTCTTTGTGACGATGGGAGAATCTTAAAACAGTTTGAAAGTCAGTATAAAGGAAATTAATTAATAATAAACCGGAGGTTAACCCTTTACCAAACGCCAAATTTTCGACTGTCCCAAATTGAAAGAATTTGCAGACGACATTTCAAAATGTGGTGATATTAAAAAACAATCTCTGATAGGGCAGAAAACATTGTGTGAAAAGGAAAAATTACGAGCAATTTCCTTTTTTCCTATAATGTTTTCCTGTGTCGTCTGCATCAAACTTGTAAACTGTCGTTATTGTTTGCTAATGGGTTAAAGAGCCGAAACACGATATCCGATTGAAACGACTTAAGCTATGTCCCCAAAGGAAAAGTATCGACCGATCTGATTTGAATGCAATAGCAGACACATAAAAGATGCAATGAAAAAGATTTGTATTCAATTATCTTGGGTAGAAACCATTTAGACAAAAAGATAAATTGAATTATGG
The DNA here is from genome assembly GCA_947846245.1 of Cerastoderma edule. Classification (NCBI taxonomy): domain Eukaryota; kingdom Metazoa; phylum Mollusca; class Bivalvia; order Cardiida; family Cardiidae; genus Cerastoderma; species Cerastoderma edule. Next base: position 19,649,257 of record OX401413.1, read on the forward strand.
AAGCGGTCCACTAACCATTCGATGGAACATGAACAGCCTGGTTGTCGTCATTAACGTTTAGAATGTTGGGTAGTTTTCTTGAAATAGATTTTATTGTCGTCTGCTTTCCAATACCTTAAATATCCGCTTAATTTTGATGAGGAAATCTACTCAGAAATGATTATTTCTCAATTTCGTCGCACTTTGCAATGTCGCCTGCAAACTCTTTCAATTTTGGACAGTCGAGAATCTGGCGCTTGTAAAGGTTAAGGTTCTTACGGCTAGGCCACGGAGGTCTAACCTGTTCAGGGGTCTACATTATCCGTAACGACCTGTCGAACACAATGGTCGATATCATATCCTATATAACGCAATTCATTGGGAAAGGCAAAATCTAAGTTATAGAACTTGGTCCAATCCTTTTTTATCAGTTAGCTAAATAAAAATATGTTTAACCTATTGTGAAAACACATGACACGAATCATTGCATATCTATAAATAAATCTTAAAAAAACAACCTTGTCACGTAGCTAGGGCAAACTGCCAATTGTTTGTGACAAAACGGAGGTATCACATGACAAACTAATCATTTTTGGGGTGTCAATGGCGAAATGCTTTATTCCTGAATGTCGAATATGTTGAATAATAATGTCTAACCCTTGCTTCAATATACCCCACTTTAACATATCTGCAGCAAACCACTGTGACCAAAGGCGAAATTTCTCATTGTACTTACATGGTTTCCATCAAATATCATGTAAAGTATGTACGTAATACTTTTTGTGGTCTGCTGTTGCTTAAAACTTTGACCATTAAGACATTTGGAAACTGACTCTTACACATTTCTATATTTCTTCTCTCGAAGCAACATTATAGAGCGACCTTTAAATAAAACGGATAGCCGAGAAAACCCATCGGGAGTGGGGTGACACTATGCGAGACACTTGCTCTGTGCCCAAGCCTGGGCCGCATGCATGAAACATTTCTCCCTTTCCCACAATGTTTTCTTCCCTATCAGAAGATTATTTTTCAATTTCGTCACATTTTGAAATATCGTCTGCCATCTCTTTCAATTTGGGACAGACGAACTGGCGTTTGGTAAAGGGTTGACGTGATGACGTTGTTGAAATAAGCACAATGTTAAAAAGATGTAAATCGCTGACTCTGGTTATCTTATTGCCCCTTTAATCAGTACAAAGATCATGACCCCTCAGTTCACCAAGTCGGCATCGGTTCCAAAAATAGCTAGGTCTAGAAAGTATTCACTGTCTACCCTACAATACCATTCCCATCTTTACCAAGGTTTGTAGCGATAATGTTAAAAATTAAGATACAAATGAATTTATGTAAGCATATCGAGGAAGCTTAATTACAAAATATTCAATTATCAATCTGTCAAATGCGAATTTAAGTTAATATGTCCTGAACGTCATAATTAGTTCGCAATATAGAAATGTTACTACATTAATTGATATACAGTGAAGCCTCGTTTATCCGGACCCCGATAATCCGGATGTCTCGCAATCCGAACGAAATTGTAAGGGAACGGAAATATTTGACCAGTTTGTTGCAGACGACTTTTGAAAACATTGTGGGTAAAGGAGAAATTGCTCGTGACGAGCAATTTCTCATTTTCCCACAATGTTTTCTGCCATACCAGAAGATTATTTTTGAATTTCATCACGTTTTGAAAAGTCGTCTGCAAACTCTTTCAATTTGGGACGGTCGAAAATTTGCCGTTTGCTAAAGGGCTATAATTATACACGTGCATACAGACCGTTTATGTCTTAATGTGTATAAGAACATGCTCTGCTTCATCAGTCCGGATGATTCGGTAATCCGGACATTTTGTTGGGAACGGATGTGTTCGGATTAACGAGACATCACTGTATATGATTTTAACTCTCTATGTATTGTTACTTGTCATGTTTTCATGCATGTTGTACGATGTATATTGTAAAGCGCGAACACACACCGAGGTGGCCTTCTCATTATTTTTGGTGTATGCTTATATCTCCAAGCTTAACCCTTTACCAAACGCCAGTTCGACTTCCTAAATTGAAAGAGTTTGCAGACGACATTTCAGGTAAACAATGGCCCGGTATCTGTATCAAGAGCTTTGTATCATTTAGCGTGGTGTACGATATGGATTGAAGTTACTAATGGTGGTTAATAAACATTCAAATTTAAAGCTAATCTGTGGGTTGATTTATATGTTAACCATGTTGGTAAGGGTGAGCCTATTTCAAATTTATGCTAGCCGCTTAAGTTTCAAGTGGACTTGTTATTTCACCCTTAAATGTGACGATGAACCATTGCCTGTGTAGGCCTACCCATCCTACGCAATTTCTAAACAACCGATCAACGATCTTGTACAATAAGTCGTATATATGAGTTCTCAGAAACACTGTTACCGACCACGTCCAAAACCGTGAATAGCACTGACTACTTAAACTCCTTGTTGGGATGAAATGTCTACAGTAACAGCCTTAGAAATAATACCATAAATTGTTAATCGACCCACTGTGATAGGGACAATGCTCAAATCTGATACTTGAATAAATTCCGGCAAGAATTGTTTGAAATAGGTACGGACAAGCTAGAGCATAGTCTTGGGCCTCTTTCTTTTCTAAGTAAGAAGACGTAGCAGTTTTCTCAAGATTAAGAATATGGACAGTAGTATATAAAACGTTTGCTTTTGATACCTCGTCTAGTGACATTAAATGTAGATTTCCATGACAGTCGCTTTCGTTGGGATTGCATGTAGAGTTCTCAAAACGATATAGCCGGTAACAAACAGATCCTGATTTTCAAAAAATAACTTCTAAGTTGTAGGAAAAGATCATCGTGAGGGTTCAGTGCACTACTATTGTAAGTGCTTCATAACCATGAAGCACTTGATTACTATAGTCTTGCACTGAACCCTCGATAGTTAATGTAAGTTTATAGTTCAGCAGTGTCATTAACCATTTTGTCATACCGTGACAACATATTTCATATTTTCATAATCCAATGATGTAAATGAGTAAGCCTAATTATCAATACTATTCTATGACTTGTAGACTAACCATTTTGAGTCTTTATAAGCCAAGTTTTAACTCTTATAATCAAAACTGTAACTAGAATGAAATAATTTATCTACTTCTGTATCATTCGGACTAGCTCTCGGTTATTTTTCTGGTGAAGTTCAAGGCAAACTCCGGGCAGTTACAGTACCTATCTCCCATTCTCCGACGCAGTGACTCCCTTTTCATTCCGTACTGTAGCAAAGGGAAGTAATCCTGCGCGTACCAAATCAAAAGGGAGATCACTGCGTAGGAGAATAAGGTCTAGTCTGGAGTCCTGGCCCATGCTAACCCGCATTAGGCGGTATACGAACGGTCCAGGCTCCAGACTAAATAAGGTCGCGCTCGATTCATGCTTTAAAATCAATTTTTACCTGACTACCCACAGGGGTCCGAAGTTAAGGCGAGTTAAGGTATAACGGCTATGTATAAATGGATTTATACATAGCCGTAAGACTATCATAACTTCGAACCCCTGTGTGACTACCCGAATTTCATTCATTTTTACAATAAAGAAATGTTTTGTATAAAAGAATTTTCTTCGGAATGATATAAGTTAAGTTGCCAATTTCAAAATATGCTTTTGAAAAAAGCATACACTGATATTAAACTAGACATTATGGGAATAAAAAAATTTGTAACATTGATAGAATAGAAAAAAGTTGAAACAAGCAGGTCTGCAAGCAAGAGTATCAAAACACAAAACTTGTGTAGCAAATATAGTAGGGTTGCCGGAACTCTTAATCATTGTCAACCAAAGCACGAGCTATGAAAATTTCATCCGTTTCATTGCACACATCCACTCATGTTCCTTACTTGTATGAATTTCACAGAGCTGCAAAAAACAGCCTATTGTCCAAGCGGCTTCAATTCCGGACTGTCATCATTTTCGGATAAAATTTTGTTTTTGGTTCGTGTAGCTGATAACGGAAGGTTGCGCGTTTCTTAAACATGTTCTTTTGTCAAATATTTTCATTAAAATAAATAAAAGATAAAGCATTTAGAGATTGACCTCACTTATATGTAATTTTAATCCTAATGAACTTTAATCAAAAGCATCTTTTTTCAAATTGTTTTCTTGAGTCTTGATTTACAAGAGCTTGAGACTAAAATATGTTTGATGTACTATTAAAGATTGGTCACTTAACCCATTACCAAACAATATCGACATTTGACCAGTTTGTTACGGAAGACTCTGGAAAACATTGTTGAACAAGGAGAAATTGCTCGTAACAAGCAATTTCTCCTTTTCTCACAATGTTTTCTACTCTATCAGAAGATTACTTTCCTATTTAAACACATTTTGAAATGTCGTCTGCAAACTCTTTCAATTTGGGACAGTTGAAAGTTTTGGAATTCGGTTATGGGTTAAAACAAGATGGACTGTTAATCACAGGCTAAGGGACCAATGCTTTTTGACAAACACCCAACACAAATTAGATACTCTAACTACTTATGACTGCCTTTCATTTTTTTTGTTATTTGAGATGATCAAAAAGTAATTTGAAGAAGTCAAATAGGCCAGAAGCGGGCTCTTAATGACAACCCTGAGATATCCATAATGAAGGTCTGTCAAATCACATTTGTCCCTGTGATTGAACAATTCCGTAGGGCATAGCATCTTGTAATTTTCCTAAGTTGAGAAAAATAATAGTGACTGTAAGATTTTGTTAAATTTAGGGTAAACTATATAATTCACTTGAAGTATTCAGTCTTGTTTTCTCACCATCATTAAAAAATGTGTAATCTGATCTCTAGTTCTTCCAAGTAATCTGAAATGTGTATCAATTTAATAAAGGATGATTTATAGATATCAATGCAGTCCTACAATTTAATTTCAGACCCAAAGGCCATTACAGAAGAAGAGCAATTATAGTTTTTTGACAAACAGTTTAAGAGGGCAATAGAGTGTGCCTGCAAGAAGATGTGGCTGTCCCGATGGAAAAAGATGTTTGTGCTACTCTTTGTTTTGTCTACATCAATGGTATACCTTGCTAGTACTTTTATATACCCTGAACTTAGGAGACTTCTGTATACCAGCATGGATGTTAATGATTGGCTCAAATCAACAACTGAACTCTGTGATGGGCATTTTATAGGTTATGGCAATCAGTTTGCTGTTTTGAAAAATGTTACAATCATGCCAGAACGTGGAGAATGGTGTTTGCCTTCAACATGTAAGGGGAACTCGCTTTTGGCATACAGTTTTAAGTTTGGTAAAGAAGGGACACATATGAACCAATGGCTGAAGGCAGTAGATCACTGTAATATAGTGTCTTGGAAGGCAGAGAAAACAGAAAGGCGTGATGGATTTGCTGTTGTTGTTCGGCGCTACGAATATTTGAACTTGTACCACACAATGACTGACTGGTATAATGTGTTTCTAGTTGTTAAAGTTTTAAACCTTTCCTTCAGTGATTTGACGGTTATCATATTGGACCATCATCAACAGGGTTCATTGGATGTTGTGTGGGAAAAACTATTCAAAAGAGTAATATACTGGACTGTTACCAGACCATTGCATTTTGAAAAAATGGTATGGAGCATTATTGGTTATGAAAGTCCAATGAATTATCACAGTTTGCAAACACTCCCTTTTGGTGACAATTTTAGCCAATTCTTTCTGGGTTCACATGGTATTGTGCAATCAAAGGTATTAGATTGCAACAATATATCTGTGCTTCTTTCATTCCGAAGAGATTATTATTTTGCTCCAGGAACACCTATTCGAGTTTTAAAGCGTAAAATTGAAAATGAGAACGAGATTATGGACTACTTCAAAGAGAACTACAGAACTATGCATTTCAATGGGCTTCAACTTGATCAGTTAGCTTTCAACGATCAATTACGACTAGTTGCAAAAACAGATGTTCTTATTGCAATGCATGGGGCTGGATTAAGTCATGTTATGTTCTTGCCAAAGCATGCAGGAGTGGTAGAGTTGTTTCCCTTGTACTGGACGAAATATAGCACTCCTCATTTCAAGGCATTCTCTCGATGGAGAGGACTGAAGTATTCGGCATATCAGAACTGGAATTCAGCCAATGAAAGGCCAGACTATAAGACGTACATTCCACCAGCATCTCTAGCCCAACATGTGTTAAATGTTGTAGCTCAGATGTGTAAAACTGTTTGATAAAAGATTTTAATCCATCCTCCAGGGAATTTACCTTGACCACTTGATTTATGCTTGATTTATCATGCTTGATCCATCGTATCTATAGAGGGTTCAATGCAAGACTATAGTAATTGCTTCACAAACATGAAGCACTTACTCTAGTCCTGCATTGAACCCTTGGTATATGGAATTGTGAACAGAATTTAATGATCTTTAAAAGCCATATGATATCAAGGAATTAGGGGTCATTAACAAGGAAAACCCTGGTTCCTCCTTTATTTCCTTCTTGCCAATTACTTAATACTCAATCATTTCTCCTATGGATGACTAAAAAACACACTTGGATAAAAGAAGACATTGCTTTTAACAAGTAATGTCATCTTTTGTCACAATGGATTCAACTCAATATCACAGAAACTTTGTTTTCGTTCAAGTCTCAAAATTAAAATCTGGAAAATTCGATTAACACTTATGATGGCATCATTTGTAATTTAAAAATGTTTATAAAAGGAGAATTGTCCATCATGAGCAAATGTAACTTGATGTTATTATGTTAAGTATTGGATTCAACCCTTATAATGCTGGCACTGACTTTATGCTTGTGCAATCAGGTAAGCTCAAGGTCAGCCGCCAAGTAAACTTGTGGCTGACCTGTGATCTAACCTGTTTCCTACTCTGAGTATCTTTCCACAACAAATTTAAGTAGATACCTAAAGTTTTGGAAAGCATACAACTCAAAAATCTATTTTTAGAGAATTACCCAGCATTCTAAGGGTTCATATTTTTTTTTATATAAATTGATCAAAATAATGTAAACATTTACATTTCTTTCTTCTGTAACATTCTGCTGCTGTTTTAGTTCTCAGTAACAAGTGCAATATAAAGTGATAAAAAAAGACTTTCTGTCTTCATCTTGCCATGATATTGTGTCCGCATACATTTTAATCATAATAGTTTATAAAACCAACTCCAAATCTTTCATATTTAATTGTTTTCATGTTCTCTGTATACTATAACGGAAGAAATTTATTTCAATTATCAAATGTAACCCTAATAGAAATGGAACCGACCTCATGCTTATACAAACAGGTTAGATCATTTTGTCAAAGTTGTTGCTAATAGGTTAAGATACTTTGCTATCATGCATTACTTGATTATTTGTGTCTTTACATGTAAATAATAACTGGGTTTATGGAATGCATTAAAGGAAAGTTGCATACTTAATTTTGACTCTTGAAATGCATACATATACTTCTCTGAAGGAAGTGAGATATTTTGAAGTACAGTGAAGCCTCGTTTATCCGGACCCCGATTATCCGAAGGTCTCGCAATCCGAACGAAATTGTCAGGGAACAGAATTATTTGACCAGTTTGTTGCAGACAACTTTTGAAAACATTGTGGGAAAAGGAGAAATTGCTCGTCACGAGCAATTTCTCCTTTTCCCACAATGTTTTCTGCCGTATCAGAAGAATATTTTTTTGGACGTCGACAATTTAGCGTTTGCTAAAGTGTTATAAATATACATGTGCATACAGACCGTTTATGTATTAATGTGTATAAGAACATGCGCTACTTCATTAGTCCGGATGAATCGGTAATCCAGACATTTTGTTGGGAACGGACGTGTTCGGAATAACGAGAAATCACTGTACTTGTTGCCATGTTACACTTTGCTGCACTTTTGTGTATAGGTCATCGCTCTATTACGCAATGTTTGTTTCAATCGAACAATACCATACCTGAGATAACCCTTTTCCAAACAATAACGACATTTGAACATTTGTTGCAGACAACTTTAGAAAACATTGTTGGAAAAGCAGAAATTACTTGTAACTATCAGAAGATTATTTTTCAATTTCATCACGTTTTGAAATGTCGTCTGCAAACTTTTTCAATTTGGGACAGTGGAAAATTTGTTGTTTGGGAAAGGGTTAAGGGGTGATTGGACTATATGCTGTAATCTACTTACTGTTGCATTTAGCCTATATCACCTGTTTACATTTTTTAACTCGACCATATACTGCGTTGGACCAATACCATCTCCGTCTACCATTAGGTATAATTTTGTTGTTAGTTGTTGTTATGGATCATGAGTTTTTCATGTGTCCTTGGATTTTTGCAGGGATAATTGTTAAGTAATAAATGGGGTTTAACTGTATTAACAAGTTTTGTATATAATTTTGTCCTACTTTATAACACAGCTTGAAAACATTTTCAACCCATTTCTTTAATATAAAAATTTGTGACCCAATCAAATCTGGTCCCGATCAATGTATACATACTGAGGGCTGAAGAAAACCAACTAAAGAATGAGTTTCAAAATGGCGGATTATGGGTATTCTACCGTAAGGTTAACGCTTTTTTTTGTAATGCTTGATGGAAACCGAAGTAATAAAAAGACAAATTGCTCAGCAAAGCAAGTCATTTGACATAGAGGATTCTGTGATTTTCCTGCAGCAGAAATGTCAAATGAAGAATATATGTGAGAAAAGGTTTACACATTCCATCCTATTGCATATTTGGTGTGCCTCAAATTGAAACCCAAAACACCTTTTCAAGGGTTCGATGCAAGACTATAGTAAGTGCTTTATAAACATGAAATACTTACTATAGTCTTGCATCAAACCCTTAATTTTTAGATATGATCCAGAACAATATGCAGTCAATCCTGTCTTAAGCCACCATTCTTGCAAACTGTGTTTTAGTTGAGGCTATCTTATTCCTGGACTAAGTCATTTAGAAAGTTCATACTACAGCTTTCTTAATGGCTGGTGTCTGTATATATTGGAGTCTTATACACCAATATTCAATATTCTTTCACTGTGGTCATTTAAAACCCAATAGATTGTACACAACATTTTAACAAAAAGAGAAATTAGGCTTCAACAAGACTTAGTAAATTCTTTCCAACATGATTATTGTTATCTTGATTGTCCACTTAGTAGTCTGCCATGGTTAGAGAACAGAACTGGAAATCAATTGTGGGTTAAATATCCAGTGACGGCATTTGGATTTGCATAAGAGGTAGTTTCGTGATCGACTCATACAATGGTTCTATTGTTCACAAACATTCACCATCTGTTGACCTCCCTGATTAGTGTAAATTACACGCTATGCCGAGTATCTAAAAATATCCTCGAAGCCGTCCATAATGTTCGACCACATGGTTTCTCCACATGCATTACTTGATGAATGCTACTAAGCTAACCTGTTGACATGTAATATGTCTAGGTTTATTGTTTATTGACTGTGTTCGGAAGACTGTCGAGTATTGAATTTACCACGTCATAATTATATTTGCATAGAGGGCAACAGACGGCAAATCTTGGCAAACAATACCTGGCTCAACCAGTTCTAATGAGCAGGAAATTCAAGGGTCTCATTACATACCTGAAAATGTCAAGGCAATGAAAAACCAATATAAATGCTCATTCTCCTACGCAGTGATCTCCCTTTTCTTTGGCGTCTCAGCTGTATTGTTTGGATCAATCTGAACACATCGGGTTTATCCAATAGAAAACACCTCTGAAATAATAGGGATGACGCCATACTGTTTCCCGCGAGAATGACGTCACTTTCTTTCGTTTCTAAAAATAGATCTTGAATGTAAAACTCAAAACGTCGTTAAATTTGATTGAGGAAACAAGTATACATATCACAACAACAAGTTCGCCATTTGGTATGAGTTACTGATCAAAAGTGATTAAAAAGGATGTCCAACACTTCCATACAGATTGAACTACTTAACATGCACGCTTAGAAAAGGTGTTCATTGGCGGATGCCGATTCACCCGAAAAATTGTAACCCTACACTTATATCCGAGCAATCGTATCTACTCGGCAATCCCCGTAACAAGTCGGCAGATATACCTCGTAGGCAGTACATGAATACACCAGAAATCCTGGGGTAATTCGCCTTATTTCCGGCGGATAACGCAAAATGCACACAGGCACTAAATATGTATTTAAATACACACAAATTGGTTATATGTCACAATTGAATGGTTTTTTTACCCTTTTCATTAAAGATGATCATATGAACACATCTTTGTTTCATATTTTGTCAATCAGCTCTTTTCGGCAATCCCCGGCTTGTGACGGGGATTGCCGAGTTGATATGATTGGCCCTTCGTTGTTGACCTACTTTCAAAAATGGCTCCCCATTACCTCCGAGGTTATTTTAAGAAATGGCCAAGGTGTTCCGAATGATATCCGAGGTGTATTTCACAGCTCACGGAAATACCCGAGTAGTTCCGATTGTTGTTTGGATCTCATAACTGTATCTATGGTCACATGATTTCTATGAAGGCAGTGGTACTGTACTGAAGTGTAGCAAAGGGAAGTAATCATGTGTGGAGTTTGATAAATGCGTTGTCTGCTTCAGGATCTATAATATTACACGCATACTAGTATCTTTATTTCAATGGCCACTTTTCAATTATTGCTTCCCCACATAGCGCTTAGAAACAGGTATAAAAATTGTACAGCAACTGCTCCAACTATTTCTACACTGGCTTTTATGTTCTAGAAGGCTCTTTCACGTTTCCAGTATGCTTGGCCGCAATAGGTAAGTCAATAGGCAGGGATCCAGATGAAAGGGGCTCCAGATGAAAGGGGCTCCAGCATGGCCCATCAGTTAAGGTGGCAGTATTGGAACTTGGGGGTCCTGGGTTTGGATCCCACCCATACCTCAGGTTTTGTGGGAATGAGTGTAGGATAAGGGCCCATCATGAAGTAAGACAGATTTAATGAATGTTGTAATGAAGGTACAACTGCTCATATAAGCTTTCTTTTCTCCAACTGTATTTTCATTTTTATCCAATCCGAGGAAGGCCTGCAAAAATTTTTATATGCAAATAATATTAAGAAAAAAGGTTGTGAACAGTAAAGTTTATTCCATATTTTTCTTAAAGAAAATATTTCATAACATCTCACATATTTTCCTCATACCAAACATACATAACGAAATTCAGACCATACATCTGCACCAACTACACAGAGTAAAATGACCAATTAACAGTACAATGATGAAATTAACATCATACATGTGATGCCATAAGTAGTAATCTTTAACCATAATATTCTCATAATGCACAAGTGCTTGGCTGACAAAGGATTAAATATGATCTTATGTTTGTCTATTTAAGCATAGATAGTTTTCTTAAAATTCAATGAATAAGAGCATCTCTTTTCATCAGCTTCCTTATGGACAGTTTAACTTATTTAACCACAAATCAGTCATATCGTAATCTTGTATAAAGCACAAAACACCATGTTGAGGGTTCAATGCAAGACAACAAGTCCTTCAAAAATATGAAGCACTTACTATTGTATTGAAATGAATCCTTGAAGTAGGCAATAGCATATTCCAAGCAAAATTTGCTTTCAATCTTGTCTTTTCTGCACTTGGCCAAATAATACCCCATATATTCTCATGTCACTTCTCCCATACTGTCATAATAATTCACATAGAAACAAGAATGAGTGAAATGATACACAAACATTTATGATACATATTTTTCTTACTTGGAGAGCTACAGAGTTAACAAAACTACCATTTCCCTTTTCCAGGGTAGTCAAGATGTGTGTGTTTTCCTTCAACTCCAAATACACTTCAAGGGTTAAATCCAAAACTAGTAAGAGCTTCACAACACCAAGCACATATTCTAGTATTGCATTGAAGCCTTGACTTGTTCATGCAAAGACAGCAGAAGACTTTAGGAATTCATTGTCAAAAAGATAAATCAATCATTTAGCACTTATTTTCTTTTGTCACAATGGCTTTTTCCCAATATGCCAAAAAATGTCATTTCCCTTACTTTATCAATGGTGTCTGATGTTGCTTTCAATTTAGATCAATGAGTAAATAGATAAACAAGTTAACCCTCCTTATAGATATAGTTCCATGAATGTTTCTTTGCCAAAACGCTTTTTTCAAAAACATAAGCAGCAAATTTCTTAAAGGGGGAAAGGTAAGAGACTTCCATTACAAAAAGTTTTACTAAATGTCTTGAACAACTGTAAAGCTTTACCTCACAAAACTAGGTTTTTTTATTCATCGGCTTAATGAATATTCTTAAAATAAATACAGGAAAGGAAAATTGGTCATTATAGGTGAACTTTCTGTTTTCAAAGAAAGTTTTTTCCTACCGAAAGAAGCTTTTAATATAATTGCAAGCTCACTTTGGGATGATAAAACCCTTGAGGTAAGATAATTTGTTAACATCTTGTTCTCTTAATTACACCTTCAGCTGACAATTTTTAAATTATCAAACATACTGAAGTTCAAAGGAAATGAATAATTAGATATCAGAGCAACTACAACAGTATATTGCTCACATCAGGCAAATCACCAAGTTGTTTCGTTACATGTTTTTCAACAAACATGATAACTTTCAATTTGTAAGTGTCAAAACCAAATAAATAAACTAATTGGACATCGTTAAGAAACTGGTCAAAAGTTATCTTTTTAGTCCAAGTTTCAACATAGCAGTTAAGGAAGTTAATCGCATTATCATACAACGATGATCATGAATTGTAAGATGGATCATTTGTTACAAGCTGCATTAAATTAAACATTTCTAAAAATCCTAAATAAACAATACACATCAAAGCTCATCACGCTGCCTCAGTTTTTCTGCTGCTGCAGGATCGTATTTGGGTAAGAGTTCTTTTACTGCTCTTATAAAGTCACCCTTCTCTGTACACCCTTTGCATGCATTCTCCTCGCCCCACTGCGCTAAAATCTTCTTCAAGTCTTTCACTTTGAGTTTCTTAAAGCTAATTTCGCTCAAGTCAATAGGTTTATCTGGAAAATACAAGTATAAACACATTAACACATTTTTGTGCCTTACAGCAAACAACTTTCAAAAAGCATTGTGGCAAAAAGGAGAAATTGCTTGTTACAAGCAATTTCTCTTTTTGCCACAATGCTTTTTCAATCTATTCACATATCACAACAGTAAACTGAAATGTTTTTCACATGTTTACAAAGCTTTTCCAAAGTCGTCTGCTTCAAGTAAAAAACAAATGTCTGCATGTGGTAATGAAGGAATGGTGTTTCAAGGCCCATCGACAAGGTCATTTAGCACGCATTATGATGATGTGGATAAATGTATATTAAAAAATATTAACAGGTTAAAAAGTATTTAAAAAATAAATAAGAATTTGCAATGAATGAATAGGCATGTGGTAAAGTGTTAAGGTTATACTTATGACTTTATGATAGACTTGTCTACTTCCCTGGGAATTCTGACTTCATTTCATGTAAATGTGATCTAAAAATGGAGCAAGACTTGGTACATGGACAAAACATCATCTAAACCAAAATTGAACCAGAAAAAAACAATATTGAAATCCAATTGAAAACCATTAGGAACAGTTCCTTAATGTCATGTGTTCATTGTAACTAAGACTAAAGTAAGTCCATCACATTTGAGAAGGACTAATTTTTTTCTTGCATTGATCCCCGAATATAGCATGTTAGATGTTTTAACATTTGTGCAAGTGCCAAAATAGAAAACAGTTGTAAACCTTTACCTTTCTTCAATTCACAAATCTGAGAGTCTGCATCATACAATTTTTGGCACAGTTTAATCGTTGGTAGGTAGCTTTTAAAGGGCTTGGACATGAGACCCAAAATGTATGTGGCAGAAGTTTCTAACCCTCCAATGTAGTAACACTGAAATTGAAAGCATAAACATAAATGCATGTTAGTATATATTATGAAAATGTCTTTCTATAATAGAGCAATCAACTCACTGTTACGTTTTCTATGTGTGTAAGATTTCTAAAATAAATAGATTGGATGGGAGCAGAATCAAAAATAAGTTTCCTGATTGCAGATGATGAGGAGAAAACAATATTTCAATAAACATACAACTATATATAAATTATGCTTGGGCAGTATTACTGTTTTCCTATAAACTTTAATAACCCTTTTTCTGTAGATTGTATCAAGTCTAAAAATAAATGCAAAAAAAATCATACAGTGTTTCAGACCTTTAAAAAGTAATGGTGTAACAGTTCAAAAAGGTTGCAACTTTACCATTGAGACCCGCATAAATATCAAGTAATGGCCTCTATGGCCTAGTTGTTAGAATACAGAACTTGAAATCACAAGAACACTCTCAGCATGGGTTCAAATCACATTAACAACATATTTGGATACTCATGAGATATAGTTTCGAGCTTAATTCACAAACGCTGATGGTTTTACAATTTCTGTTAAACTCTGTTTTTCTCCATAAATTATTATCCAGACATCAAAATACAACAGAAATACTGTTGATGTGATATATACCCCTTTACAAACAAGCTAAATAATTAACATCTGACCCCTATTGCAATGTATGACAAAATGGTTTCTTTGAGTAAATAGGTAAAAAGCAATGCCAAAAGGAGAAAATGGTTGATGCAAATAATGTTCTTTTTCACATTGGCTAATGAAATTTTGAATAAAATGTACTTGTTATTCATTTACTTCTATTTATAACTACTGACTAATCATTAACATACATAATAATGGTTTGCATTTTAAAACAATCCATTAGTTGTTTGAACTTGAGGCATATTCTATTTTCTCAAAGTAGAATACAGAGAGGAATATCAACCACCACAAAGCAATACTTACAAATCTTTCTTCCTTTTCTTTTAGATTTTTACAAAATTTCTTAAAAGCATCTTCTATTTCCTTTTGTGGTTTACTTCTGTAGGAGTCGTATTCTTTTTCAAACCGACTGAGAACATCATAACAGACTGTGGAATAAAGGAAACAGAACATATACTGGTTAATTATGAAATACTGTCATTAGTTGATTTAAAATAATTGGTATACTCTCATAGGAAATTCAAGAGAATAGAGGCTTAACTAATACTGGGCCTGAATTAATAGTGTCCTGAGAAAAGCAAAGACACAATGTAGTTCTATACTTCAATGACCACAATGTAAAATTTAATCAAATTTATTAAAACCTAACATACGGTTATAGACAAACCAATCAGTGTTGTTCTCTGATGGGATATGACTGTCTTTCAGACTCAAAGTATCTCTTAGTCAAACTAATTTGACACAATCGGGAAATATTGAGAAAATTTTGAATCGTCAATATCTCCTGTTATAATCTTATACCATTATAATCGATGCATACATATAACATGTTGGTATTCGTAATATTTACTTTGGAGTGTGAAAACCCGAATCTAGCGGTTTTTAATTATTTAACAGCAATAGATGCTATCATTTGCTGGTATGTAAATTTGTTTTACATATCTTGTCTTATCAATTGACTGAATGACCATTTCGTGGTTTAAATCCAAAATTGAAAAACAACCACTATGTCGATCCTTTCGACAATATATTGCTTTATCAGAAAATGAAACGTAATCTTCATGTCAAATTATTTTGACCAGACATCTCTTTGCTCTGCTTGTTACAATATCTTTAAAACCAAGTCCAAAATGTGTGTTGAATTACTGTCACATATTTTAAAACAATTTTCATGGTATTTGAACCCACTAATTTTGATCTCATTATTCAACTAATAGGGCATCAAAAGCTTAATGCATCATAAAATGTTTTTGTTCACGAGATGAGTCAAAAAGTAAACAAAAACAATCTTGGTTTACGTTATCTAGATTTAAAATGGAAATATATACATAAATACGATGTGTTAAATTGATTTTCAACGTACCTTCACAGTCCTCCTTGTTCTTCAAAGTTTTTCCTTCAATGCCGACCGCCAGAAACACAAGAACTACCCCAACTCCCAGACCCATGGAGCTTGTCTTCATTTTGACAGTGCGTGAAATACTGACGAGACTGTTCTTATGCTTAATTTGTATGGCGTAGTCGACAAGTTTCAATACAATTGATTGAATATACTGCTTTGTTCAATCAAGGCTAGTGAAATTGCCAATATCTATGACGAGTATTGTTCTCTTGAAATAATTTGCTAACTCTTCTACTTCATGACAAATAAAACACAACGTGTAAACCGAACGCCTATGATATTTGGCGAACTGTGATTGGTCGTAATGGTATATCCGGTTGTTTACCGGTTTCCAACTTCCTCTTTCTAAATCCCGCGAGAAAATTCGTTTTTCAAGATGTCAGCGGCCTATGGAATACACTTCGGCTGTACTTCTGCATGTATTGCAGTAAATAAGGTCAAACAAACAGATTTTAAACACAAACCATAGTTAATGAAAGTTTTCTTCATTTATTCCTACGATGTAAAAGCGACAAAGATTCTGTAGATCAGAATTTGACGCTGTCTTGACCATGAATCTTCAATGTTGCGTGTTTGGAATGTATGAGTGAATAGTTTCTCATACATTCGTTAAAATTTATTGGGAAAAGTGATTCCCCTGAAATAACATTCTTGATTTTGACAACTGTAATGATTCCATCAACACAATGATTCTGAGTAACAATCATGAAAGCCCAGTGACCATCGTTGATATTCAAGAGCAACATTGTCAAATACTCAAATTGCCAGTCCTCTAAAATGGATTTTCAGTTCTTTCAAGTTAATGAAAAGATCTAAGAATAAAGACAAACATAGCAGAGAAGCTGCATACCGTATGTCTACTGCCATTATCTCTTTCAAGTTTGAGTTTGAGACAAACTACAATGCTCTGTTCAACCGTCACCCTGACAATTCAATTGTTTCAACAGCACATTTTTCTCTGAATTAGGAATTTGTAACTAATTTCATTTTGGGAGAAACCAAAAGAATCTATGAATATGCTCTAATGAGAAGTCAAAAAGCTGGTGTGACATTGAATTTTTAAAAAAATTATATGGTCTTGGTCTAAAATGTCTTAAAAAAGATTTCGATTGAATATTATATGTCAAGTGGGAACCAAGTTGACAGCAGTTATATATCCGCTTAGAAATTGCTTGCACTTTGCAGCACCCATACAATTTCCCAAGTTCTCTTTTAAGATGAAGCAATGCTGTAGGGGTATAGATTTGAAATGGTCTGACTTAAGAGCTCATTATATGCTTGCTTATTGAATCGAACAAATCAAACAGCCCTGAAAACTTTGTGACAAAAAGAGCACAATTACTATTTGTTAAGATTTCTTTTTGTCATGATGGTTATTTTAGATTATCATGTTGTCATAAAGAAAGGAATGATATATTAGTATCAACTTACAGAAGCACAAACCATTTTTTACTACTGTGGGTTATATTGTCGAACCTATAAGAATGTCACTTCGCTATGATAAACTGGTTACCCCTTTACGCATTATGATTACCAAACAATAACATCATTTTACAATTTAGTTGCAGACGACTTTGCAAAACATCGTGGGAAAAGGAGAAATTGCTTGTTACAAACAATTTCTCCTTTTCCCACACTGTTTTCTACTCTATTAAAATATTAATTTCCAATTCCATCACATTTTGAAATGTCTTCAAACATCTTCTATTTGGGACAGTCGAAAATTTGGTGTTTGATTAAGGGTAAATGTTACAAATGTATAATGTAAATCATTTTTGTATCAATGTTGTACCAATATTTCAGGATGAAAATACAGATGTAATAGCTAATGATGCTGGAGACAGAACCACACCTAGTATTGTCGCCTTCACTGACCATGATCAGGTATACATATGTATCAGTACAACATAAAACAGTCATAGATAGACCTAGAAGCTGCCTTTTTCTTTCCATTGATTTTTTAACAGGCTATATCCACACCCTGGTGCCCCTTAAAATTTGAGTATCATTGCAAAGTCCCATAGATGCATATTCATAAATACTCTTGTTGAACTCCAGATGATAAAGACACATTACACACTGAATATAAGGTGGTTGGATTAACCTAGCCATTAATCAAAATGAATTAATTTTCAATATTTTCCCGAACATTGGCGAATTGGTAGTTAAAGAAAGTTTTACATCCAAATAAGACCTTGTTCATGTTGTTTTAGTGCTGTGATTTTAAATTCAATCTTTCATCCAAACTATGATATCATATTAGAGGGTTATACTTTCAATTGCTTACAACAAATGAGTTTGTCAGACTTTGGGAACTTTTGTTGTGTTTTTCAGACTGTGGGACTTGCTGCCAAGCAAGGAATGATAAGAAACTCAAAGAACACAGTGTGTCATGTGAAACAGGTTCTTGGTCTTAGATATGACAACAAAGCCGTTACAGACTACAAGAGAAACTCATCTGTGCAGGTAATGAAGGTCATGTTCATTGATAAACAGTCTGCTTTGGGGTTTGTGGTTTGGAACATTGTGAAAAGGGATTTAATCTTACAACTGCATTAATCCATCATCTGTACAAGTTGAGGCTTTTATGCTAGACTATTGTAGCTGCTTCACAGAGGTGAATTATTTACTAAAGTCTTGCATTGAACCCTGGATGTACTGGTTAAGAACAGATGACTTATAATGGGAAGGGTTAATGCAAGAACTTAATATTTCACAATTTATTTTCAATGAATAAATTTTTATTGATATAAACTCACCCTTAAAAGGGTTGGGGGATTTCGGAATCCAAGAAATAACCCTTCAATACCTTTTTTAATTGTTTTTCTCCTAAATATTTAGTAATCATGTTGTGCAATCAAAATTTCAGTTTTATCATACTCCTTTATTTCTCACAATCTAACAAGTATCTATACACCTTGATCCCAAAGTGCTTGATATTGGTTTTCGCAGGACATGCATGTCATGTGTATTTGTAAATCAAGTGTGTGGATTTGCTTACAATTAAACCCCATTTTAATTACGCCTTTGGTATTGTTTGATACATGGATAACATTTAACCAATTAATTTTTTGATTGGTCTTCAGTCTGCAGTTATGAGCAAAGCATGGGAATATAACTGAAATAATGTTGACACTATGTAAAATCAAATAAAGACGCATAATTTTTACCAACGGTTATTACAGGTAAAGGATGAAAAGGGAGACCCGGTGTTTGAAGTAGACTACAAAGAGGCACGAAAAACCTTCACACCATCTCATATTGCTACAGCCATTTTAAAGAGTGTCTCTGGTAGGAACATTTCTATTTTATTTTTGAATGAATTAAGGTTTAATAATCATGTATTTAAAAAACTTGGGCTGGATTTTTACAGCAGATTATTTTGGAAAGAAAATATGGCAAAAAAGCTAAAGGAAAACTTGTTATGAGCACAATCCTTATTACAAATAGCAATTTTAATTCTTCTTATATATCGCATGTTGTTGCTTTTATGTTTTAACTGGTATAAAACATCATATGGTACCTTGATGGTCTAGTTGTAAGTGTGCAGAACTTGAATTCACATTGCACCTCTCTACCTTGGTTCAAACCCTGGTGAATATATTTGATATTTTTAGGAGAGTTTGTCTACAGACTAACTTACAGACTGCCAATGGTTCTACATGTCCTGACCAGCTTTTATTGGCAGTTAAGTAAGGGGTCTTCCACCAACCATGTAAAATTATGCTTTGCAATTTAGTTTAAGAATTGTTGATGCAATGTAAAAACCCAATAAAACATACTAAATTTAATTTCAGAGACGGCTCGGAGCCATGGTGGTGCTAGTGGAATACAAGACTCTGTGATAGCTGTACCTTTATACTTCACTCAAGAACAGAAGAATGCTGTCAGGTAAGAAGAAAATAAATTAAAAAATAATCTATGCTCATCAACTACAAAAAGAGATGGCTTGGATAAAGACCATGAAGACTCCATGAGTTTGTATTAGGTAAACATGTCTAGATTATGGTATATTCAGTACAATAAAACAAGCATTGGTGAATAGTTCACACCTTTGAATGAACTTGCTGCAGAAAGCCAAGGAATGTCTTGTGGCAAAACAATTGCAACAAACAATCCAAAAATATTTTGTTTTGGAGAATGTTAAATGAATATGTTATAAACAAAGGTATGAAAGAAAACAATTTCTTCCCATTGGTTTCTTGAGTCATCTCATCTGCTATAGAAACATAATATATTAAGTAGAAATATGTCTTTGCTATTTTTATTGATCTATAATTCTATAATGTTACATCTTCTACAGTTTGGCAGCAACAAAGGCAGGTTTTAACATTCTTCGAATGATACATGAACCTGCGGCAGCAGTCCTTGCATACGATATAGGACAAGACAGTCATTCAAGCAATTGGTGAGCTTTTGAAATATTAACTTTATTGCATTTGTTTAATGGGATGGGGTTTAATAAAGGAAATGTTCCCATTGAAAGTCCATCAAACTAAATGTTCCCATTGATAGTCAATCAAACTAACAATATACTATTGTCCACGATATTTTGCTTAGCAATCAGCCAGGTTTGACCATAATTATGTTTGGGAACTTATGTTTTAACTTTCTTAGTTTTCTTTCCCCATCATTTTCAACATGACCTCACATCACTTCTGATACAAAGACTAAACATCACCTAAGATACATGGAAAGGATTTGAAAAGAAAAACGATTATAAGGTGTAATTTTTATGGTCTGTCCTAATCAAACACAAACTCATTTACACAAGTGGAAAGTTCTCATACTGAATCATTTATATTAGGTTTTGAACATTTAATTCAGATGAAAGCAATTTAGTTATAAATTACTTGTGTTAAAAAGGTAATAAAACCAGATCTTAATTATGTACCTAATTTTTTACTCTGATTCCTGGTTACATAGCCAGTATTTGTCAGCTATGTTGATTTATTGAATGTTGAAAAGTTCAACCAGCTATAATACAATTGAACCCAGATCTTTCATGTATTTAGGCTGATACCCTGACCAAAGGCTCTTTTCCTCCATAAATAATAAATAATTCATATGAAGAAAACATTATGCTTTAAATCCAATGTGCTCATTCAAATACCTGTCTGTTGATGGGCCTTAAAACACCATTCATTCATTCAAATACCTGTCCTCCATACTGTTGTATAGACTTGTCACCCCACAGTTCCAAATCTATACATGTCTTTGTAATTGTTTTTGTTTATTTTTCACTCCAGCAACGTCCTTGTTTTTCGCCTTGGTGGTGTGACATCCGACTCATGTGTGATTAAAATACAGAATGGAATGTATCAAGTTGTTACCTATTTACCTGACAAGACTCTAGGTGGGGACAGATTCACAGCAGAAATTGCAACAGTTTTAACCAACAAATTCAAAGGGTTTGTGTATTTATTTGTTTGGTTTTAAAATTTTGATCAGAATGATCTTAATGAATATTTTAGGATGTCATAATGATACCTTTCTTGCTGTAAGCCTTTGATATTGTGCTGTATTTAGGGATGGCAAAATCCATTGTCTGTATAGTCAAAAAGCCTTGGCGGAGTAGAACAATTCTTATTACTATTTTCTGTATAACCAATTATATGGACAAGTGCTAGTGAAAATTTGACATTTACAGAGAAGTAATTCAATTCAGACATCACCACACCTGAATCTTGATTGGCCTTGAGTATTATTTGGGTCCGTTGGTGCCTTCTATACTATCAGTTTTAAAATGTTCTGAAAATGACGAGTCTTCAAGTAGATGAAGTGGTTGTCATGATAAAATACCCTTGATATTGTGGATGTTAGCAATTTAAGACCTTTGATTATCATAACATGCTTAGAAAGTTTGCTTTAATGAAAGGATTCGTGACATTAATCAGTAGTGTACTAATGCTCTCATATCCATGTTATTCAAGGCACACCTTAAAATCATCTAAAGTGATATATTATCATGGTGACTTACATTTTGCTTTACAATTGAATATCGTTATTTTTACAGTGAAACAAAGCTTGATATTCGTGATAACAAACGGTCCTTGGCCAACATACGACGAGCCTCAGAAGAAATGAAACACACACTATCTAAATTGGACACGGCGAGAAGTGCTATAGATTCTCTTTATGAGGGTATAGATTTTAACCCATCTCTATCCAGGTATAGTCTTTAATTACTTCAGCATAGCCCTGGTGTTTGTTATATCACAATAGACTGTCTGCCTTGTTACTTCTTTCCCATTATTGAAATATTCGACTAATGCTTATATAAATATATGTTTAATTGTGGTGCATACAGTATTTTTATATTATTATTTATTTAATAATTCCTTTATTGTTGCAAATGTCTCATTGAAATGATTTTATGAGTGACAACAGTTTCAACAGAGTAGAAATATAGAAGACTTTTTTATCGAGACTGGATTTCTTTTACTGATATTTATTAAATCATTCCTTTATTGTTGCAACTCAGTAGAAATGTCTCATTGAGATGATCCAATGAGTGCCAACAGTATATGTTAAAGAGTAGAAATATAGAAGACTTTTTTATCGAGGCTGGACCTCTTTTACTGCTTGAATGTCTCCTTTTTTCTCAACTCATTTGTTTTTCGTAGATTTATTTCTGTATTTCATGACTAGTTATAATGATTTGTACTGTAGATTACTGGGAAAGATTATGTCAAAATGACCAGTCACCAAATTTGACTCAAAATGAATATACATTACAAATATATTTTACCACCAACAAACAAATGCACATTGACATTCCTTTTGATAACTCCTCCTGTGCAAAATTCTTCAGACAAACTATTGGGGACAGGCGAACTTTGAATGGTTATATTTATGATGCAGTAATAAAGACTTATCGTATTGTGTCATACCTTTTAATTAATATCCCTTAACGACTAGAAGCACAAGATCCTTGATGATATGTTAATTTGACGTAATGAATAAACAACCTGGCGATCCAGGTTTACCACTCAGGAATGTAAAATGTCCATCTGCAAGATGCATTTTTCTGGCCTTTATCCTGGGTCATTACATAGAAAGAGTGTAAAACTGACACATTCATGTAATGTTAAATTTTAAAAATCATTGGTTTAAAAACTCTATAGAAATAGTTATTATTGACTAATTTGTGGCTTTGTTTTCCTTGTAGGGCGAGATTTGAAAGTTCTATTTCTGAGTTAGTCCAGAAATGTACACAATTAATAGACCAATCATTAAAAGAAGGAGATGTATCCAGGGATAGCATTGATAAGGTAACAAACTATTAGGAATTAAATGTCTGTAGTTTTATATCAAACAAAATCTCTTCATTCATTACTCTATGGCTGTAAGTGCATGATTAGACAGAGTTTCCAGGAATTGCTGCCATGAAGGTCAGGTAGATATATTGTGAGAATTGACAAAATTAAAGAATTGTAGAACAATAATGCCATTTTAAAATCAAATTTCATGTTATAAATTTTTTTCAAGGATTGGAATTTTTATTTTCCAACTTATTTCACGTAGTTTTAATGTGAAAATTATATTAAATTTTGTTAGTTTATGTCAGGTTTGTGAATGGGTTTTAATGTTTGGTTTAGTCCTCTTTTAAAGATCTTTTTTAGTAAGCATTAGAATTTTCTTGTTGCATTTCCAGGAGTTTGAAAGATTTTTTTTGGGTGAACATGATCATTTTCTTCATCAAAAAACTTAAGCATTTATTGAACCATTAAAACAAGAGATATTTTCACAAATCATTCCTGTTAAATCATCTTATTTTTATCTCAACATCAATCAAAGCTAAGTTTTAACAGTTCATAATTTGAGTTTGTTATCCCATGATACTTTTCAAAAGACCAGTCCCTAAATCATTTTAACCCATTTCCAAACAATAACGACATTTAACCACTCTGTTGCAGACCCTGGAAAGCATTGTGAAAAAAGGAGAAATTGCTCATGATGAGCAATTTTTCCTTTTCCCACAATTTTTTCTGTCCTATCAGTAGATTATTTTCCAATTTAGTCACATTTTTAAATATGGTCTGAAAACTTTCAATTTGGAACTGTTGAGAATTTGGCGTTTGTCAAGGGTTATGGTCATTACTTGAATTTTATTTGCCTATACAGGTGATAATATGTGGAGGTGGTACAAACATGCCCATTGTCCAGAAAGCCATCCGTGATATGTTCTCTAAAGCAGAGGTGCTCAACAGCTTAAACCCTGAGGAAGTCATAGCCATTGGAGCAGCTAAACAGGTAGGGATGTTACATGTATGCCTGCTGTACTCAGGGTTTTCATTATGAACCAATTGCCGATGCTCGTCAAAATCCTTTGTGAATCTGTTACTTCATGCCTTATAAAAGAGGGTTGCCTGGCTGAATCTGTTAGATGTCAACCTGGATCTGATGCTTCAATTCTTAAGGAAAACCCTGTGCACTCTACTTCCATCTTTTTGTCTGGCTTCAGATGTGTCCAAATATATATGAGAAGGAATTATTTGAAAGACATCACCTTAAATAATGGGTCATGTTTGGGTTTTTATATAACTGATCTTTCATTAATCCACATTCAGCACAAGTTCTTGTATGTGTTTTCAGGAAGCAGAATCAAGAGTGATTAATAAAGTTGTAAGAACATGTTTCACAATTAATGTAAGATTAGTTAAAACTTTTCTACAACTGATTAATATTCCTTCTAATCAAATAGCTGTGTATTGGTATAAAGAAAATCCTTCTGTATTATATTTATTTAATTTATGCAGCTTGGGACAGATGGCTAAACAAATTTTCAGGAATTATTGATCTTTGATAGGTATTAATTTTTAACATTTGAATGTCTTTTTAGGCTGGAGTTCTACTGGGGTTGGAAGACAGTGATATTAAACTGAACACTGCAGAAAATAGCATGGATTGTATATCTAAACCTATAGCTATAAAGGTAAGGTGTATGAAAGATTGGCATCAGGCTATGACATTGTTGAAATCTTACATACTCAACTTAAAGTTCAAGCTCAATTAATCGATTCTGTTGGGATTATATTTAAACATAACCCTAGAAAAGTTGACAAAAGTGAACAGATATATATATAAAGAATTTATACATGTAACCTGTGATTCACAGATTCAAACCCTTGTTGTGATTTTTTTGTTTTTTTTACAATCAATTAATGTCAATGCATCATTTAGCCTTGACTTTATATTTTTTGCTTTTAATGAGAACTTTTGAGTCATAAATGGAAAAGAAGAAATTGTCCAAAATGAAATATTTCCTTCAAAAGTTCATACTAAGTCATATGCAATAATTATATTGTCTTTTATAATTGTTACAATTATGTTTAAGTCTGCCTACCCTTTTTATTAGATAATTGGTTAATACAGTACTAACTGTACATTTTATTTGTCCAGGTGCCTTCAGAGACAGGGGAATCATACCATCAAGTGTTTACCAAGTTTGCTCCCTTACATTCAAGAAAGCATATAGACTTTGAGTTATTAGAAGACCAGACTGCCTTTTTACTTGAGATCTGTGAAATGGAATCAGAGGACTCGGCTAATACTATAGCAAAGGTTGGTGTTTTACTCCTTACTTTCTGATGAATAAAGATTTATATATACAACTGGAGACCGTACAAACAATTAATGCAAAAATCAAAATCTTGTTTCAAGAAAATGTTTCCCTCATGTCACAGTAGCTTCTTTTTACTCAATATGTTGGAAGAAAATGCATTTTTATGCTTTGAAGACTTTACATAGTGTTGAGAAATATATAGTTCTGATCAGATTATTTTTTGCGTTAAATCTTATGCAAGTTGTCTCTGTTTGATATTTCAGATTGTAATGAGAGATTTACAGAGTGCTAGTAAAGTTAATTCAACGTTTCATCTACGCAGGTAATTATCAAAGAAGCATGATAAATGTTAGAATTTGTAACAATAAGTTGTAAAAAAACTAAAAAAAAAATCCTTTAAAAATGATTTTGATTCACAGGCTATAAATAGAGTAAATTTTTTCGTGACAAAAGGAGAAACAGAGGATATGCCATGGCTTCTTTTTGCCATAAAGTTTATCGATCTATTAAGAATGTGAAAAGATATCTTAATAAGTAGTTTCTTGAAAAATTGTTTTACAATCCCTTATTGATATCTCCTAAGTTTCTATGTTCAACCCATTTTTCTGATTCTTAATTCCTGAAAAGTGGTTTCAAAAATACCTAGATGAGATGAATAAAACCACTTGAACAGAAAGTAGGGATGTATTCATTTATTTGTTTTGAGACCCTGCTGTTTCTGATGTGATAAATGTATCTCATGTTATTGTGGTGGTTTGTAAACCTCTCAATGAATCTTGATTAAGTCCTTGTTACATTTCAATAATTGACTTTTTAAAAATTGTCTGCTGAAAACATATCTAATGCAATTTGCACGAAGACAACCAGTTCCTTATCATGTTTATATTGTTACACATTCTGAGTGAAGATTTTGCTTAACTTACCCTTATCCAAAGTAACTTGCAGTGGATGGCATTTGAATTTGTTACCAGCTCAAATTTCTATAATGACAGGAATCAATGATATAACATTGAAATAATTTTTACAGAGGAATTTACTCATAACAAGCATTTTTTTCCTTTTTCAAAAGTTTCTTTTTTGTCAAAATGATTTAATAGTGATCTCTGCAATAATAATTTATAAATGTTTACTTAATTTTCTTTCTTTTTATTACAGAGATGGTCATTTACACATAACCTGTACAGAACCAACGACAAATAAAACCGAGTCTGTGACCATTGAGCCAAGATGATACGGACAAACTTTACATAGATAATTAATAATACACATGGGGGTCAATGTCATTTGATAGGTCTATATGATATACATATATACAAGTATATGTAATACCATTTATTTTCATAGTGTAGGTCTATCAAATCACACTCACTACTGTGGTTATGACATGCAAATGAATTTAAAAAAGAAATAAAAGGAAAATTTGGATTTTTGAGATCAATTGTTTTCGAAATTTGTTCTGGCTAGTAATGTTGATATAAAGTCTTGGTGCAAAAAGTGTCATAGTTTTAAGCCTTACTTGGTCAATTCCAGAGATCATTTATGAAATCCTTGCACTATATGATATTGATACAGTGTGTTCAAGGTAGAAATTGATATAGCTTGCAAAGATCCCTCAATCGCATACAAAAGAGTTATGAACATAAAGTACTTTTTTAGCAATTATTAATACAGTGCAAAAACATGAGTTTTGTTACAAAATTGTCTTCTCTATTTTGAATTTGCCAGTGACACAGTTCTTTACTCTTAAAAAGTTGCCCCTTTGTAGATATTTTTCATCATGTATATCCCTCGAGTAAAATTTGCACATGACTTGTATGAAATCTTATGTTAAGGGATGAAATTATCTTTAATTATGCATGAAATTTCCAGTTTTGTCACAATGGTTTTTTAAACTCACCTTACATTTCCAAAGGTAAAAAGTGAATAACAATCAGAAATATCAGTTTACGGAAATGTTGTTACCAGTTTGTTCCTTTGTTGAAAGTGTGTAGTGACTGATATACAATCTATTTTCTTTTTATATTGGAAAATAAAATGATTGTCAATGAGTGCAAGCTTTTGAATTGTTACTTACCATTTTCTTCATATGGGAGTGTTAGCCATTTATGAATGGAGGACTGTGGTCCAGAGGTAGAGCGTCTGCCTCCAAATACGAGGCTTGCGGGTTCGAATCCCTGAAAAGCAGGTTCCGCCTTTGGACCTTTCATTAATATACATTAGATGAGAGTACTGGTTGTAACCCAGAAGGCAGAATCGAGAGTGATTCATATAAGTTGTGAGAACATGCTTCACAATTGGTGTAAAATAGATATGTTCGAACTATGAATGATGGGGGGGGGGGTTTGATCAATTATGATCACATTTTCATGCAAGGTAAATCCCATGCTTCTGTGGCAAATTTGGGAGCCAAGCTTTACTAGCTTCGTAGAAAAAGCATTGGGCTTTCCATATTTGGTCTTTGTCCAAACTTCGAGTTTCCATTATTCATCCCAATGTTGAATGATTATCCATTTACCAAACGCAAAATCTTCGACCGTCCCAATTTCGAAGAGGTTGCAGACGACATTTCAAAATGTGATGAAAATGAAAAATGATGATTTCATAGGGAAGAAAACATTGTGGGAAAAGGAGAAGTTGCTCTTAGAGCAATTTCTCCTTTTCCCACAATGTTTTCCGGAGTCGTCTTTAACAAACTGGTCAAATGTATTTAATGTTCAGTAATGTGTTATGGATGTGGTCTATTGGAACGCATTATCGTAAAGATAACACAGCACTGGTTTTCGATACGCTGGGAGTCAAGAAGGACATTGACAATTTGTTCAGGGAAAGAATAATTGTGAAGGATTAGTTTAGTTAGTTTAAACTTATTTATTTTACATCGATTGTGAAACAAGTTCTTACTACTTAGTTACTTACTACTTGTGCTCTCTGGATACATAACCAGTACTCGCGCCGAATGTGGATTAATGAAAGGCCAAAGTCTGTAATAACATACAAAAACTTTGTACCAAACGGGTATCTAACCTGGAATGCCAATGTTACATATTCCCTAACAATTGGCCCTACTGAGTAGTATTTATTAACTCTTTACTACCTGCATACGACATTTTTTTTTTATTTGAAGCAGACGACTTTAGAAAAAGCTTTGTAAACTTGTGAAAAACCTTTCAGTTATGTTTTTGTGATATGTGAATAAATCGAAGAAGCATTATGGCAAAAGGAGCAATTGCTTGTGAAAGGCAATATTTATTTTGCCTCAATGCTTTTTGAAAGTCGTCTGCTGCAAGACGCAACAATGTTGCGTTAGGTGGTAATTACATTTAGCATAAGTTCTGTTGATTGCTTTTCACATTTTCTGAAAATTGATGTTGACGTATGTCTTGGGTTTGAATGGCGTGAGTCACGTGAATCATAAAGATGGTGGTGCACATTTATATTCTCTAAGTGAATAACTTTTTGCTTAGAACAAACACCTATTTTATTATCTGTGGAAATTGAGTAAAACGGGTCGACCTACAAGCAGTGAGAAAATAGACAAAGCTTGGCTCCAGCATTCCCCTTTTGTTTTAATATACATGTTCATTGGCGTAGCTTCCTTTAGGCACGTGCCTACACTTTCATTTTAGAAACAGAACAAAAACTCAAAAACGGAACCGAAATGGCCTCTAATTCCTGTTTAAACAACATGTATTCTTGTGCTCTCAAATACATGTCAGTGCGCACCTGGGCGATTTCAGACTGCATTTTTTCACGGGGGAGCATGACTCCAGATCCCCTAGAATGACGTGCTGAAATATTGCTTTCAGTCAACCTACGCCCCTGATGTAAACATTTCAACTATGCTATGCATGATTGACTTAACATCATGGAGCCCAAAATAAGATGTCCCACAGTCCCTTACAACCAGCCATGTACTCGTTGTAACTTCCAGTGTGCTGAAAGAGGCATACATCGGCTTGTAAAGGTTGGTTAGATGCTGAACTCTTCGACGAGCTGCTGTGGGTTCTTATTATAGCGATCTTTGATGGTTGTGACACGTCCTGTAGTTTCTTTGGTATAATTGTTAGTCCTCCGCGGCGCTTAGAAATAATGTAACTATGCTATGTCCTTGCTGCTGTCGGACAACCAAATGTCAGCCGTAAGACATTACAGCTCTGTACATATCACTTCGCACTGTACTCTGTCTTGAGCTGTCTGATGCTTACTATCTGGAAAGCCTGTGACCGTTTCTCAGACAACATACTTGCCGAGAAAGCATGTATACCATAAAATTTACCGGATCTAGCGTCTTGTTGGTGGACTAAAGCCATACATTTTACATTCATAGAAGTTCAAACCAAGTTTAAAGTTTGTCTCAGAAGGAAGCACTTGTCATATGGTTCACGATCATTTTGCCACATAGTTTACCATGTCTCGAGATCTATAGGTAAATCTGGCATAATAGTATGTCGGTACATTGTTATACATGTATTCATAAAATGTATCCATAAACCGTAGGCTGAATTGAGCGGACCTAGTGAGTGCCGCCCAATGCACAAAGTGGTCGCTAGTCGCTAGATAACTAAGACAACGCAACGAATTGCAAGCGCATCGTACATAAATAATTTTCAAATGTGTATTGTTTTGATGTGTATATTCTTAAAAACAAAATGACATGGGATACAGATATTAATGTTGACGTAAGTCATTGGTTTTATGGCGCGAGATGCACGAACCCTGAAGATGGTAGTGCACCTATTTTATTCAATTGTCCAAGTTTCAAACTTAGAACAAACATGTGGTTTTTTTCGGGACCGATTTTTTCCTTGGATCTTTGCTTGAAAGCAGCTATATACGGGTTTGTATTAAACACTGTTATTTTTTATCTTCCGTAAAGGGGTCACTTTGTGGGCGACGCTGAATGTACTCGTTTATATTCTTAAACAGACCAACATATTTCCCAAATATAATGAGTGGTTTTGTAAATACGGCAACTCATCAATTGGCAAAGCACATTCTAGTTTGATTACTTTCCTTTGTGTTGAACAAAAGGAAATAAATAATTTGGTAATGACAATAACGTATGCGCTGACTGCAGTGAAATGATTCAATGTGCAAACGGTCTCTAAAATTCCAGTCTTAAGTTCAAATAGTATATTTCATGATAAAGTTATTCAAACGTCGCCGTTTATTTTCCCGTAAAAACTCCGATCGAAAGAGTAACAAAATGTCAACAATAAGAAAACTCCCAACATTGCTTTTAAGACAATTTGCAGCATGTCATCGTGTAAATATGCGTTCGATGAGCACTGTACAACAGTCAGATGAGTTTATACTAAAACATTTGGAAGATGGTAACTATGCAAATCAAATAAACACGCTAAAATCCGTATCCAAGTCTGCCGACTCGTTTCCAACTATTCAAGGTTGCAAATTCAAGGGGTCAAAGATTAGTAGATTTTACCCTTTGCGCTATATGTTAGTGTCAGAATTTTGATTGACCGAATTTCAGAAACACTTTATTGAAAGGGTTTCTTGAAATCATTGTCGTTCAGTAGATTTTCAATCAACATTTGGAAGAAGAAATTTGATTGCAAATAATACATGATGTTCCTCAATAAGAGAGGATTTCATTACCAAAATGTAATAGTAATTTATCAGATCTTGTGTAATATACTAGTGAGGAACTTACTATAGTATTGTACCCAAGATGAACTCAGTGTAATCATGAATAATAATTGGCCTAGCGCAAAATTTCCAGGACTAACCCACAAACCGGCGCGATTACTGGTTTAGTATATAGGAAGCAGTCATCGAGAGTGGTTTTGAACAAGCTTTCAGCTTCCTTCACAATCAATGTAAAACAAATACGATATGATATGATATGATTATCCCGTTTTTATTCAAAGAAAACCTTATAACACTAATACTCACCACCCTTATTATTCTTGAGAATTATTTCCAAAAATTGAGTACCCTTTCCCACAGTCAGGTCTTCTTCTTTTTATCATACTGAATAAGATTGTATAACCCATTACCAAACAATAACGACATTTGACCAGTTTGTTGGAGATGACTCTCTTCTTCTTCCTGACTGAGTGCAGTGCTCACTCTGGAGCATCGACGCACTGGTGAACTATTTACAAGGTGACTGTGAGACGGGATCGTCATGAAAGGTTTAAAAACAGATAAAAACGTTAAGTGTGCCCACTATCCAGAGCCTAGTCCCGCCTTGAAACTGTCCAAGGTTTTGGATGAAGCTATCTCTTCCTGCATCTGATTCCATAGCCGGATTAATGATGGGAAGAATGAATGTTTGTATGTATCAACTCGGCAGAATGGGATAAGGTATCTCAATGTGTGGCCTCTGGTTGACAGTCCAGCTGGATGGAGGAATAATGATGCAGGAATGTCAACTAGGTTATGGGTTATTCTGTATACAAGCACCAGCTTGACTCTGGAAAACATTGTGGGGAAATGTTTTCTGCCCTATCACATTTTGAAATGTTTCTGCAAACTCTTTCAATTTGGGACAGTCGAAAAAAAATGGCATTTGGTAAAATGTTAAGGGAATGGTATTGAAACAGGGAGAGGATTTAATGAGAGCTATGTATTCTTTTGCAGGTGCAATCGCTGTGTTTTCTTTGAACAGGCCAAAGGCTAAAAATGCAATAAGTAAAAGTCTACTATTTAAGGTATGGTTTGCGGATTTCTTTTGTTTTAGGTGAAAAAGAATATCGGTCCCTTTATCAAAGCAAGAATTTGAGCTTTATTGATCAGACAATCACTCATTTATCCAATGCTTAATTTAAGCTTCATTGATTAGACAATATCTCATTTATCCAATGCTTAATTTGAGCTTCATTGATAAGACAATATCACTTTTATCCAATGCTTAATTTGAGCTTCATTGATTAGACAATCACTCATTTATCCAATGCTTAATTTGAGCTTAATTGATAAGAAAATATCACATTTATCCAATGCTTAATTTGAACTATATTGATCAGACAATCACTCATTTATACAATGCTTAATTTGAGCTTCATTGATTAGACAATATCACATTTATCCAATGCTTAATTTGAGCTTTATTGATTAGACAATAAATCATTTATCCAATGCTTGATTTGAGATTCATTGAATAGACAATATCACATTTATCCAATGCTTAATTTGAGCTTCATTGATTAGACAATATCACATTTATCCAATGCTTGATTTGAGATTCATTGAATAGACAATATCACATTTATCCAATGCTTAATTTGAGCTTCATTGATTAGACAATATCACATTTATCCAATGCTTAATTTGAGCTTTATTGATAAGACAATAAATCATTTATCCAATGCTTGATTTGAGATTCATTGAATAGACAATATCACATTTATCCAATGCTTAATTTGAGCTTCATTGATTAGACAATATCACATTTATCTAATGCTTGATTTGAGATTCATTGAATAGACAATATCACATTTATCCAATGCTTAATTTGAGCTTCATTGATTAGACAATATCACATTTATCCAATGCTTAATTTGAGCTTCATTGAATAGACAATAAATCATTAATCCATTGCTTGATTTGAGATTCATTAATCAGGCAGTAATTCATTTATTTAATACATCATTCGAGCTGCATTGATTAGATAATAATTCATTTATCCAAAGTTTCACATGAGCACCATTGATCAGACAATTTCTCATTTATCCAATGCTTCATATGACCTCCACTTATCAGACAACTTAACTCTTTTTGATATCCAAAGCTTCATTTGAGCTCCATTGATCAAACAATAACTCATTTATCCAGTGCTTATTTTGACCTCCATTGATTAGACAACTTAACTCTTTTTAATATTCAAAGCTTCATTTGAGTCATAAGTCAGTTTGGTTATTTCCAGAATACTATTGTCTCGATTTTGTAGTGTCAACATTGACATGGACTCCTTTATTGTTTATTTTCCAGTTGTTCGAATCCATCGAAAAGGCTAAATTTGATAACAATCTGAGAGCTGTCATTTTGCGGAGTGAAGTTCCAGGGATATTCTGTGCAGGTAAGAAGGACAGACTTGGATTTCTATTGTGAGAGAGTTTTATATAAGGATATCTAAACTTTATTAATACGGAGGTTGTCCATGCAATTTGTTCTCAACTTTGCTAAA
Organism: Cerastoderma edule; assembly: GCA_947846245.1. Taxonomy (NCBI): domain Eukaryota; kingdom Metazoa; phylum Mollusca; class Bivalvia; order Cardiida; family Cardiidae; genus Cerastoderma; species Cerastoderma edule. Next base: position 19,682,868 of record OX401413.1, read on the forward strand.
TTGTATTTTGTGGATCCTTGTATGTATCAGCAAAATGATTTTATCATGGGAATTTGAATAATAGTCCAAATTAGGATAAACAAAACCGGTTTTAAAGTATGAAAATCGACATTTTCATTTTGATACTTAGAAAGATTTGTTACAAACATGACCTTGTTTTTTCTCCTTTTTCTGCTTTAGTTTGCGAACCAATACGGGAGATCTCATGCTACTACATGTTCTGCCATTGTCTACTATTGTATAGATTAAATACTGTTAAGACCAATTTAAAACACTTATAAATGGCAAAAAATTCCAGGCGCAGATCTAAAGGAGCGAGCAGAAATGCCATTAGAGGAAGTTGGACCATTTGTATCTCGACTCCGCAGTTCAATAACAGAACTTCGAAATCTTCCTGTACCGACAATCTGTGCTATGGATGGGACCGCTGTGGGCGGCGGCTTGGAGATGGCACTTAGCTGCGATATAAGAATCGCAGGTAGAGTGTGGTTTAACCTTCTACCAAACAATAACAACATTTAACCGCTTTGTTGCAGACGACTCTGGAAAAATTTGTGGGAAAAGGAAAAATTGCTCGGCACTTTGATGCATCTGTAGCAGAAGGTTTTATTAACCACAGTGAGCATTTTCTTCTGTTGTTACAATGTGTTCTTATGATAAGTGTGTTAAAATGAGTATACCTAGTATATAATTATGCTGGTAGAGGTTTCATTGCTAGACTATATCAAGGGTTCAATGCAATACTATAGCAAGTGCTTTATGTTTATGAAGCACTTGCTATAGTCTTGCATTGAACCCTCGATATTAAGGACTTTTTTATATAAGTGACAGACTTTGTATGGTTTTGTATTGAACCCTGGATATAATGGGAAAAATGAACAAGAAAGAAGCAAAGTATGAAGAAGTTATTACCTCAAAGGGTCACACTTTGTTGACTGCTCCTTATCTACATTTCAGCTGACACAACCAAGATGGGACTTGTGGAAACTAAACTGGCCATTATTCCTGGAGGAGGTACTGCCTAATTTTGTTTGATATGACTTTCAATAGTATATCTTTTATATCGCAGCATTCGGGATTTTTGACATTACTCTTAATGAGTTACTTCTCCTTTTTGCACTGTTTGTATGTAATATCACAAAGAAAATGCTGTTGTTTTTTTTAAGCTTTATAATTTTGATGTGCTATTACTTGGGTTTAGAACAGTCAAAAAGGCCTATTAGGGTTATGTAGAAATTGGATGAGTTCAAGTATGATGTTTGATGTACATTTATAACCCATCCACAATGCAACTGAGCAGAACAGACTTTTGGTTGAAGGCCTGAATAGATATGATTCCTCATCATCACAAAAAAACAACAACAATACAATTGAACTTGTGTCAAACAATAACCCTGAAAATATTCATTGAAAAAATCTGTTTATTCTGAGACAATCTTGATAAGTAACTAAGTCGTGTAGATTTATCCGAATTGAGCTGTCTGCATGAATTGTTTATCATGTTAATCTGTTAGTTTTCATATCTTGTCATAGTTTTATCCCTTAGTCCATGAACCATGTATCGGACGTCAACGCAAATGCCAGAGAAACATTTAAAAAGTCTAAAATATTTCATTATTGTTTATGATTACCGAATATTCCAATGGTGTTTATTGTTCTAGATATTCTATTTGCATTTATAATTTTGAATATTCCATTTACATTTGTGATTTTGAATATTCCAATTACACTTATGTTTTTTAATTCCCACATCATGGTTGGTATTTATTTTACACATTACAGGGGGCACACAGAACATGGCCAGGGCGGTTGGTCCCTCGATGGCAAAGGAGCTGATATTTACTGGTCGAGTGATTGACGGTTTGGAAGCCAAACAGATTGGTCTAGTCAACCATTCAGTCCCCCAGAATGAGGCTGGCGATGCCGCCTATCTACGGGCTGTTGAACTGGCGAAGGAAATCGCCCCACAGGTCTGTTTTAACACTTTACTTTACTATGGATACATTAACCCACAACTAAACAATAACGGCAATTGACTAGTTTGTTTGAGATGACTCCAGACCCCCTGCTTTCTACCCTATCAGAAGATAATTTCATCACATATTGAAATATCGTCTGCAAACCCTTTCAATTTTGGGCAGTCGAAAATTTAACAATAGGTAAATGAATAGTCCAGATCGGAACTATTTCATCCCGCGCTAAAATGAAAATGTCTACCTGATGGTAATTTTTGCAAAACTTGTTCTTGTTAATTGAATAAAGACTTGAACTAAACCATTGATAGAAGGTCTGAAATAGAAGACATAATTATATAAGTTTTCATATTATGAAGAATTTTGTTTTTTCAGGGACCAATTGCCCTAAAGATGGCTAAAATTGCCATAAACAGAGGTTCAGAGGTGGATTTGGAAAGTGGATTGAAATTTGAGGAGGCATGCTATGCACAGGTAAACATTTTTATGACTTAACGAAGGGTACGTATGATGATATTTGATGTTGATTCATACTTTGATTCACTGCTTAGAGAAAGAATTTAGCATATTTAGAACACTGTTTCAAACAATTACATTTTCATTTACCAGAATTTGAAAGTTAAATTACATGTATAATGAAATAGACAGCGAAAATTCTTTTGTTAAAAAAAATTTCTATTAGCAATATTTTTTCCCATTACATAAAAACTGCTTTAATCAACCAATAGAATCCCATCTTGTTTTGTCACAAACAGTTCTATCCATTATTGAAGTGCAATTGTCATATTCAACACTTTGAAATTGATGTCTACTGTTGCTTTGAATTTAGATCAGTCCCAAAATGTCTTACAAGCACTCTGCTGTTAAAAGGGTTATATGATTGTCTATTAAGTAAATGGGTTGTAAAAAAGGTACGCTGTATTGGCTTAATAGGACTTTACCTTAACTTTACAAATTGAGATAAGATGGTGAAAAGAGTTAAACTTTCAAATTTCTCAGGGAAACCTTGATAAGTGTATAAGCTTATAAATTATCATGATAAATTGTTTACAAATTATAGCAAGAAAAAGAGTGTAAAAAATAGCTATTAATTCTTATTTGCAATATTAGTACTCTCGTTTAAGGTAAAGCATTTGGAGGGATTCTTATTCACATTTGCTTTTATTTTCAATCAAGATTAGTCAAAACAGGTAAATGGGTTGACAAAAAAATCTATTTTTGGACAATTTTATGACACAATTATAGCCCTCAACCATACTTGAATTGTTTTACAATAAAACTACAACAATGGAACTTCTTTCAAATTATCTTTATATAATAAGAAACTTACCAAGCTTTCAGAGGATAACTTGAAAATGTGTTTTATTTTCTTTTGCAATTTCATTGAACATGTTCAAAATTATTGATATGCTGTAAACAAAAAAGATATTGAATAAGTAATTTACATGGTGTTTTGCGCATGTACAAGATTATGTGGAGGTTGATTTGACCTTATCTGTTTACCATAGCTGGCTTTTTTATTGCTTACAGGTGATTCCAACAAAAGACAGGATAGAAGGTTTGACAGCATTTAAAGAGAAACGACCTCCGGTTTATAAAGGGCGCTGATCATGGGGATACATCTGTCAAAACCCATCGATATTAATAGGGTTCAATGCAAGACTATAGTAAGTGCTTCATAAACATGAAGCACTTGCTATAGTATTGCATTGAACCCTCGATTACTAGAAATATTCAACAAATGATTTTGACAACCAACATAACCTGAAAAAATTGTTGACATGGCATTTAAGACCATCCATACTACAGTTCAAGAACATGAGTGTTTTAGGGGATTTTTGATGCGGTTCTAAAAAAAGCCCATAGTATTTCAAATATTGTGTAAACCCTATTTTGTGATTATTCTTGAGACAATTCCTTTGAGAAGCCACAATACAGGTTTAGTAAATGAATGAGGGTCAGTAATGAAAGGAAGAAACTATAATTGTGCTCCTTTTAAAGTAAATCTTTGATAAATACGAAATTATAATAGTCTGCATTTTTGATATATCATTTTTATGTTTCTGTGTGTAAGTGAATCAGATATTAAAATAAATGATAAATTATATACGAAATTGTGTGGTCTTTTACTTTGTGTGCTATATTTGAATTGTATAGTCAGTTCATGGGTTACATGCACAGTTTGTCAATTATATCACAATGCCTTGCCTAGTGAGATATTTCTGAATCTATTCATGATTAATTAACTTATTTAATTCAAGGAATGACTGAACAAGAGCAATTTTCGTTTGCCTTCTTTTTATGTATCAGTAAACCCAATGCTGGGAAATAGTGTTTCTAAATGATACAGATGATGTTTGCCCTTGTCCATGCTACTGATGGTGCTTTTCATATAAGGTTCCCTTTTTATGGCAATGTTTTCTTAGATTTTTGATTATCTGTTAAGATGCTGTCTGGTTTTACTTTTACCTTTTATATCAGGTCCAAAATTGTTTGCGACTGAAAGGATAGATAGTGCAGATGAATGTTTGTTCTTTTGAACTGGTGTAAAACCTTCTTTTCAAGTAATGTTATAAATCATCTTTTGTCAGAAGGTTATGCAAGTCATCTTCATCAAGGGGCTCAGTGCAACTGTAAAAGGCTATTGTAAGTCCTTCACAAAAATGGAATACTTACTGTATAGTCTTGAACTGAACCCCCAATATCTTAGGAACAATAGACCAAGGTTAGAGCGTTGGTCTCTGGACACATGGCTTGTAGGTTGGAATCTCATGAGGTACAGGGTCGGTTTAGCAACCTTTCATTAATCCTCATTCTGTTAGTGCACTGGTCAACAAGCCATGAAGCAAACTCGAGATTAATTAATGTAAGTTGTAAGAAATTGCTCCACAATTCATATTAAGTAGGTTTCAACAATTCCATGACAAATTAAAGAATGGTGTCATCTGCCCTATGTTATATGCATTTTGCATCGATAAGTATGTCATCTGTGTTCTGAAAAGTCTTAAGTCCTTATTTTGATTATATTCTATGGGTTTTACATCATGTCAACAGTGCCGTTGCCCAACTCTTATGATGCAGCAGCCCTAAATTTTACTACCCATCAGTAGTGCATGCAGCCTTGCCATCGTTACAAGGTGTTACACAGCATAGGGCAAAACTAAGAAGCTTCTACTTCTACTTACATCGAATCATGTTTCACTGCCGGCCTATGGTAGGTTATTTGTTGCTTGCGTGCGCTCTGCCCTACTACATGGGAGCGAGACCTGGGCTACTACAGCTGTTGACTTACAGAGATTCCACAGGATTGATAAAAGCCATGGTTCGCTGGATCTGAGGAGCCAAACCAAATGACAACTCCAGGTTGGACACGAAACAAGCAATTTCTCCTTTTCCCACAATGTTTTCCAGAGTTGTCTGCATCAAACTGGTCAAATTTCGTTATTGTTTGGTAATGGGTTAAGACAAGATTATCTCGTCAATATAACTGAGCTTTATAGTGTACCCTTCTTCAGCTACGATTGGTATTTACTAGACTAGTAAGGAGATCATACAGAAGTTCTATGATCTGCCAGTTTCAATACTTACGGTTATACGGAGTCTTGACTGTGTTTTCAATAACAAAGCATTGATCATATGATATACTCTCCAGATAGTATTTGTAAATCAATATGTTTATTAGATGTTTATGTGCTTTTCTAAACTAAAACCTTTACTTCCAAGTGTTTAAGGACTAAGTTCACAAAAACGCTGTTTTGATAATTTGAAATATACTTATGGGATTGATAATATGAGGAGTTATTTTGTCATTCTACAAGCTAGTACATGTACATACTGTATGATACACCGATATTGAATTATGCTTTGATATTCTATTATAGCGTACCTGATCGAATATAAGATACCTATAACAGGTATTGGGGCAGTTACACAAGCTAATACTTGCAATAATTATTAGCTATTACGTATATATATGACGTATGCAATACAAGAATGTTTTTCATGGTATCATTTTTACAATCTACAATGTAGATAGGGTTGTTAAGGTAAAGGTTATTTTCATTATAGTTCACCGTTTTGAAAGGGCCAGCCAGTTTTGGCTTATGAGACACTTTTCACTGATTATACCAAGTACCTCCCAACTTCTATCACTATGCCAGGCGCCTAGCAGATAATAGTGGGTAACCATTCAATTTAACTAGCTCTCTGCTCACAAACTGGCCTTTTCAGAACAAGTTAAATTACCAGGGATAGTATGGCATCTTTAACATCTAAATTTTTTTAAAAGCAGACTATATTTCATCGCAAGTATATAAGTAACATGAAATGTTTCGTCATGAGCGTATAAGCAATACTTCATGACATGATGATCATGTCTCAAATGGGTTCAGCATCTTTTCCATGTACTAGTCCAATTGGGACAAAAATTCATGTATACCAGCACAATTTATAAGCAAATTCTCCTTTTGTTGCAGCGTTTTCATATATATGTTACAAGCTGCCATAATGATGAGAAGGGTTCTAAGCTGGTATTCAAAATTGTGATCCAGATATTGGGATGAAAAGGAGAATTTGAGCATGTACTAAAACTACTCAAATTGGGTCAAAATACATCTTTTAGGTATTTATAATACATACCAGACAACTTACCAAATTCTATCAATGGGGCTAAAATAACAATGCAGACAAATTGAGTCACTGTGTAAATTTATATTTCTAGTCTTGGCTACACAAGGGATACACAAAAAAATGTAAAATATTTGCACCTATAGGCCATAATAAAGTTTTTGATATAGAGAATACTGAGTATGTGGCACTAGATGTGATAGCCAGTATAGAATGTGCATCAAACATACAGCTGTGTGAGAAAATACAGAGAACTTTTCTGCTTCCAGTGAGATATTAAAGGTGAACTAGCGTAATCCCTAACAAGGTTTATAAGTGTCCGAATAGCTTTCAACCCCTTTCAAATTCTTTGGAAACTTTGTGAGGGAATACAAGTATGAATGCCAGGTGTCATTATGCATGTTCTACCTTAAATAATGCTTTCATTAAGGGAAATGATTAATACCTCAAATAGCCAAAAAAGAACAGTAGAAATAGGACAAATATCAGACTTGGTGAAGTTAACACATTTATTAACTAAAAGGCAATAAAATGATATCTGATCTAATTCACATTGCATTGTTAATTTCATTAACACAGTTTTCATAAGCAGTAAGCATTTTTGAAGGAAAAAACAACTCTTTGTAAAAGCACTGGGTTACATTCAATCCATCAAATCCTTCAATCATACACAGGACGTTTGACATTTCTGCAGTTATTGAAAAATAAGACATCTTAAACAGAAGTCTAGTCAAAGAGAAGAATTTCCATTGCCATTGTTTCTTCTTCAAACACTTTGTTTTCAATATGTCCCAAATGAGTGTATTCAATGTAGGATTTATAGAGTTTGCAGCTGTGATGTCAAAAATTACCTTTCTGTATGTATAAAATAGTGAATGGAAAGTATCCGGTTTTCAAATACATTCATGGGATGAGATGAATAAACAGACTGAGTATAACCAATAAGTAAAAAAATAAAAGTAAACATGTGAATTAAAGTAATAGTATGAGTTCTACCTCTATTGCAACCAAACAAATTATGACACTCTGAAAATATTGCGAAAGTATTTGCTTAGAATGTAATTGAGCATAAAAAATAGATTAAAGGATCATCCCCTTTACAAAACAATCATTTACATCAAGTTTAACACAACCTTGGCTATCTTCACACTTATGTTTCATAGACATGCAGCACTGTATTATTTTTTCCAAGCTGAAAAAGTTTGGGGGGTTTCACACTTACTATCTCATAGACATATCATGTTTATATGCTATCAGTAGAGATTCTAAACAGATGGGAATTGTAAAATGTGCAAGGACATAAACCTCTGATTCCAGAAACAACATAATCCATTCTCTCAAAAATTCAAGATAATTTCATAAGTTGCAAGGAGTTATCAAGTAACATATAAGCTATGTATTTGTCTAAAGTAGAAAGTAAATGATACTACTTATATGGCAACACAACTATGAGGAAAACATAAATGGCAAAGAATCCAATGAAATTTAAAAGCGAGTCCTTCTTTTCTAGTAATAATTGTCTGTTTCTGTAACTTGTTTTAACATAGACTTATGCATAGTCTTTCGTTGGACAGGGCAAGCATTTTGAAGATTCTATGATATATTTGGTGCATAAACTACTACATTCACAGCATGGTGATGTTTGAAAGCAATACAGATATAAATAATCAAAGTAAACTAACTAATCATTAGATATAGAGTACAAGATGAAAAAAACAACAAGTATCTTTATTTTTTGTACTCAACCTTTTGTAATTGGCTCTCATGATAATGATTTCATCTGTTAAGGGTTTGTTTCCCACCTTATGAATTTGAAATCATTATACCAAAAGGAAAATTTGTCCATGAAGAACACATTATCCTTTAGTCATGATCACACCAGATGTCAAGGATGCATACTTTCAAAAATTGAGAGGGTAGAACAACAAAATAAAACAACACCATAATTCAAATAGGAGCACTTTGGATATACAAAATGAATAAAAATCTAAATGTATTAATTAAGTATCTAAATATTACCTAATGAAAAACATTGTTTATCAATGAACTATCGGTAAAAAGAGTTAAGACTAAATTCATCTACATGTGAAAAGAGTAAAACTAAATGTAACGCAAAAACAAAAAAAGCATGAATGGAATGGAAGCTGGACCAGTCGTGATATGATTAGCGAGATTCAACGTGACAAATGTGTCAGCAAAAAATGCAATTTGACAAAAAAACACTTTTGCATAAATCATGAAACAACATGAGTATGGTCACAACAAGCTGTGGATGAGGTTTACAGACATAATGTAGTCATAATTCTGTCAGAAATACATAACTAAAACTTCTAGTGAAGACCACAATGGCTTGTGTAACCTGATCTAAATACATGCTTTGAATAACATATCTATTTCGTAACATTTAGAGATTCAAATTGATTATTTCAATGAAGTAGAACCATGATATTCTAACTTGATAACTTGTCAAAACTGACTTAACATGGAAGTTTCAATGCATAGGACAAGTTCAACCTCCAGTTGACAATTGCCTTTGCAAAATGAAAATACATTTTTAGAATTGGACAATGGTTTCCAAATTCCTGAGTCACATAAAAATACTCTATGATCATTTCTGCAATTGATAAGTCTAAAACATCATCAAGAGCTGAAGTAACTAATTGGACCCATTTCATTTTTTGAGCTTTATGTATATTGATATTGATGTCTTTTCTTTGGCAATCTCTTCTGGTTCATGACTCTTGACATTGTATTATTTCAGTGTTAGCAGATATTTTCTAAATAACATTAAACCATAACTCCATGACAGCTTACATCAAGGTGAAAAACATGAAATCATAATGACATAAAACAGCATCCATTCCTGCGATATTGACTTATAAAACCATGGAAAGTAACACTATACATCTTATTTTTAAGCAAGTCCATGAAACCTTAGCATATTTCTTATCTTAAATACTTCAACACCTTTGCCTGAATAAAAGGTTTAGTATCTTGTGACAGAAAGTTTGTAAGAAAAGAAGGAATTGAGTGATGTTCTTTTTCCAAGTGTTTTTTGAAGCATTCCATCAACTCATACACCAAACGGCACAAATTGACGGTTACAGAATCCATAATTTTAACTGTTATAATTCTTTCTGTCATACATTTTAAAATGTTTTTAATCAAAGGTTTTGGCAGAAGTCACTTTCCAGAGTTTTATTACCACATACCAGAGGTCAAACAAGGAGGCATACTGCCCTTACTATTTTCTTTATATCTTCTCTAAACCCTAGTTGATTTGAACTCAATTGAAATATCTCAACAAAATGGCTAGGACAATAAAAAAAGTACCAGTAGTGCAATACTATAAGAAGTGCTTCACGTTTGTGTAGCACTTGCTATAGTCTTGCGTTGAACCCTCGAAATTAAAATAAAATCTGTTTCAGCAATGCATGCAAGGCCCCAATATACATCCTTATTTCGACCTCTGTACATACAATCCCTCCCAATCCAACCAACTCCCTGTTCATCTCCAACACAAGCCTCATTTTGATGATGGTATAACGGTGCAAGGTTTGCCGGAATTTTGGAGGACAAACTGGCTCACGCTCCCGACCATCCAGCTCTTCATCTTGCTCAGCCCGCGGGTTCCCATCACGATGCAGTCCACATTCAGACTATTGGCCTGGTCACAAATCACCTGTCCAGGTTTGTCCCCGGGAATAGGGTCCATCTGACCTTTGCACTGAAAACAGAAGAAGAAAAAAGGTTCATCAGGGTTGCAGTTTATTTGTTTGTCACATTGAAAATAGAGAACTATTATATTGCTATGTCATACTCATATTCAATGGAGATTATGCCAATTTATATTTCCCCTGCTATATCAAGTGGGAACCATTTTGACAATACAAGTAATTATTGGTCACAACCAATTCTTTCATTTGTCACTGTAGTTTTATTCACCTGAAGCAGGTTTGTAAAGAAGAGTCTATGTAAATAGCAAGGTTAAAAACGGATAACAATCACTTTGACCTAAAAAATTAACCTGTGTACCCATTGCATTGCGGCTACAGGTAGTGTAAATCATGCACTCTTGTTACAATGTTTACAAGTCCAGCTCATTAAAAGACATATCCAGGGTTCAGTGCAAGACTATAGTAAGTGTTTCATAAACATGAAGCACTTACTAAAGTATTGCACTGAACCCTTGATATGCTTTGTTCAATTGACATGTATTTGTATTTCATACTTTATTCATCTACAATATAACTACCTCCATTACATCACAGCAGCCAATGGACCTATTCATGCATTTTGATGCCCCACATGGACATTTTTGTAAATTGATATTCCCACTGTCACCTGTTGCAGATTATTTCTGACAGTGTATTGTTCTGTTTCCTTTCTATAGGTTTTAATTACATCACATCATCATTAATTCAGTCATGTTACCATGCCTGACTATTAATGATGGAGCAAGACCCCATACTCAACTACCACAATGGCTAGAAAAGTCAGCTAGAACCATATGCATTCATCAAATCAGTTAATAGACTACCTCTCATGAAATCCTAATGCCATCATTGGGATTTAAACCATCATTGGGATTTAAACCAAAGCAGAAAGGGACCATGTGATCTAGATTACTGCACTCTAACCACTAGGACATTGAGGCATTCAGTAAGTCAATTTGGATACTGCCTCTCAGAAAAATGCAGATGTTGTTTCCAGAATTTGAACCCATGCGGAGAGACGCCATGTTTTTTCAAGATCTGCACTCAAACCAGTAGGCCATGGAATCCCCTAGACCTGTCTAAACTTACATTTTTCGATCTGAGTTCAGCAGTGAAGTCAGCACACATCTTCTGCACCTTTTCATGCTTTTCTTGGAATTGAGCCATCAGAGCATCGGTGTTGGCAAAAGGACCAACTGAAATGAGAAACATTTGTTAGTCCATTACTTGTATTATATTTCAAGATTAAAAACACAATGTGACAGAAAGAAATAATGGATGTGACAAGCATTTTCTCTCTTTGCTATGATATTTTCTGACTCAATGATGAAAAAAAAAATGCATTACAGATTTTGGTACTATTTTATGGACCGATAAATAATCACATCATGATGGATATGTTTGTTGATATTGGACTTGAAACCTTTGAAATAAGTTCCAGTTAGGTTGTGGCTGTCCTGGATTTCCAAGTACAAGGCTAAGGGCTCTGAAGCGTCTTGTCATAGGATAATCCAATGAGCTCTGAAGCTTTTCACCTTTATCACAAGACCAAGGATTTCAAATTGCTGCAGACAACAGCCTTTGATTATGTTTTTCATTTCACTTCTAATTAACGTTTTGGTTTCAACAGAAAAAAAACATCAGGCTAATTAACCAATGAAGACAGCAAGATGGTATGTTACATATGTTTTTACCTGTGAAGAAAATGAACTAGATGATAACAGGCACAAGCTGGTTTATCCACGCCTTAACCCTCAGAAAGCTGGGTTATTTCTAAAAATAGATTGTTGCGTTATTCCCTTTCCCAAACCATAAATATCTGCTTAATTTTGTTGAGGAAAGATACTCAGAGTAGCAAACAGGTTAGATCACAGGCCAGCCATGGTGGTTGGCCTTGATCTAACCTGTTTGCATAAGCATGAAGTCAGTTCCAGCACTGTAAGGTTTAAAACGATCGGCAAATGGCAAATACCAAGCATAGAGTATTACTATTCCTTTATGGTGTTGGGTAGAAACAATGGTGATAAAACGAAAAAATGCCCTTATAGGTCAACTAATATTTTTTCATGGTGATCAATTAGCCCTAACAAGTCTTAGCCATTACTTCATATTAATTTTTTGATAGAATGAAAGATAAACATAATAAGAGCTTTTAAACATTCATAAATAAGGAAAAATAATAATTCCATTTTGAAAATTGAGAAGCAACAAGTACGATGAGGTAGAGCAAACTTGTAACAAGCAACTTAACCTTTGTCAAAATTGTTTGAAAACATAATTGGTGGTTCAATGCAAGACTTGAGTAAGTGCTTCATGTTTATGAAGCACTTACTATAGTCTTGAATTGAGCCATTGGTATGGAGTTTCTCCACCATGTTTCCTTGTGTATTTAATGGCAGGTAATAACCCTTAGCCACATTTAGAATTTTGCGACTTGATCAATTTGAAAGTAACACCATGAGGCAATCAAGCAGTATAAAGCCAATAACCTTTTCTTTTTAATAGAGGATAGAAGTTAGAACCCATTGTACCAAAGGCAGAAATTACTTATGAGCAATTTCTGGTTTTTTTCTCAATTGTTTTTAAAGTCATCTACCACAAATGCATTCAAATCAGCACATGATGAAAAGTGTTAATGCTTTCCGTAAACCACTTTGAACAGGTAGTCGTTCACAGTAGGCACAGTAAATCAGCATACATGTATACATAAAAAATTGCTTCAGGCATCAAGCACCTTTCCACCAGGAAAATCATGAGTGATATTTATGGCAACCCAAACAAATCTGCCATACTGTAAACAGTATTCACCTGCTAGCCTTATACATAAACATTCCCTCATATGGGATTTTGGGATAAGTCCAACCTGAAAGTAACAGCAGATGATTATCTAAAGTATGAACAATCAAGTTTTCCTTGTGATATTACATAGAAACCATTGTTTATATTCAGTTCACAGAATTCTTTAAAGAAATCCTGTGAGAAAACAAAAGTTGGGGGATCAAAATGCAAGACCATAGTAAATGTGTCACGAATGTGAAGCACTTAATTATTATAGTCTTTCATTGAGCCAAATTAAAACACTTGAACTGGAAATTTCTTTGTAATAGTCACAATGCGTGCCACTTAATTTTAATATTTCCTTTTTAATTCATATTTGCCATCTGCAAGTCAATTCTTATACACTCACGATGGTTTCCAAGTTCAAACATTTAGTATTTCACAGACCTGTCTGTAACTATGATATTGGTTTCAATACAATCTGCTTCTCAAAACTCACAACAGGGGAATTAATACCCCTAAAGAGTTGCCCTCCTTCCTTTAACCCTTACCAAACAAAAACGACGTTTGACCAGTTTGTTGCAGACGACTCTGGAAAACATTGTTGGAAAAGGAGAAATTGCTCTTAACAAGCAATTTCTCCTTTTCCCAAAATGTTTTCTGCCCTATCAAAATATTATTTTCAATTTCATCATATCTTGAAATGTCGCCTGCAAACTCTTTCAATTTGGGACGGTCAAAATTTTGGCGTTTGGTAAAAGGATTAATGAACAGTCCAAATGACAAGGAGCAGCAGACGAAATGGTAACTATGTGAAAAATAAGACTGTCTCTAACATCAAGAAGAAACTATTTAATGAAAGGGAATTACTCTTTTCTCACAGTGTTGATCAACGTTTAAGTTCAGGTGCTAAAATGCATTATAAGCGGGAAAAGTTTGACAAATGTTTCAGACACATGACTCATGTCAGTCAGTTTAGAGGACATTTTCTGTCTCTCATCAAAATAATGCAAGCTTGCAGAAACATTTAATCCATGAACTGTTTAACCCAATACCAAACATTAACGACATTTGACCAGTTTATTGCAGACGACTCTGGAAAACACTGTTGAAAAAGGAGAAATTTCTCCTTTTCCACCAATGTTTTCTGCCCCATTAAAAGATTGTTTTTCAATTTCATCACATTCAGAAATGTCTTCTGCAAACTCTTTCAATTTTGGACAGTTGAAAATTTGGTGTTTGGTTGAGGGTTAATGGAGCTGTTCTCCCCTTAGGTTATGCCATTACAACTGGTATGATCCTTTACCCCATATCACATTACATGTATATCTTCATCAGCTAAATTAGGAACAATTACAAACTGTGGGCAGGGGGCAGAGGACAAAATGTTTGTAATGAGAAATTTTACATTTTGCCAAATATCATAGTTAACAACTGAAGAAAATACATCTATTAAGCCATTAATGAATGCTATTTGTATATGTTATCCATTTGGACATAGTTCAATCACTCTACAACAATAAGTGATTTTAAAAGATTTTATCGAGAGTTTAATTGATAAGTCATTTACTACCACTGTAACCACTTAAGAACTTACAGGCAATTGTGGCAATATGAAAAATATATGTAACAAAAGTGGGACAATCAGAGATTGGTCATGATGGTTCATGACCTTTTGAAACAACATTAAGACAACGGTCTGCCTGTAGGGTTGATTCAATAATCAACTGACTACAACTGCAAGGAATTACCTTGACTCAATTTAGGTTTGAATTGTTGGTAGGACAAGCCTGTGTGACAAGTTGACACAAAACAGTTAAACTTAACATCAAGGGCTCAAATCAACACTGTCTCTTACCCAATTACCAAACAATACAGCATCTGACTAGTTTGTTGCACACGACTTTGGAAAACATTGTGGGAAAAGAATAAATTGCTCTTGACAAGCAATTTCTCCTTTTCCCACAATGTTTTCTGCCCTATCAGAAGATTATTTTTCAATATCATCACATTTAAAAATGTTGTCTGCAAACTCTTTAAATTTGGGATAGTCGAAACTTTGTGTTTGGTAAAGTGTTAAATTAGTGTTAAATTAGCGCTGCTTTCAATTGCAAAGGCAAAGAGAAGAATATCATATTATCATGGTTCATATAGCAACGAGCAGTAGAATGAACTTGTAGCAACAGAGAAATGGTTTGAACACAACTCATGTTGCAGGTTTTCCCTTCAACATGTGATTTTTGGTAATCAAAGAGACTTTTGACCCCTTATAAATGCAATAATTGTGAATGAAAATTAAAGCTTTCTAGTTGTCATATCCAAATATAAGAGGTCATTTACTATTTCAGTTGGGGGGTCAAGAACCAGCCTGGTTGCTGTCATGGGAACCTGACAGCATGTACATTGAAATGACACAAGATATGGCTAGAGGGCTTAACAGACGAATTACTATGACAGTGACCCCCTATCTATTGCTGAAGAATGACAGCCAAATAAATCAGGTCACAACTCAGTTTTATCGGTCAATGGGTCAAATGAAAACACACCTTCAATTGATAAACAAGGATTGCCCTATTCATTATAACATATCTTTACTGATTCTAACAATTGGTTTAAGTTCCATTAGTTCTTCTGTCAGAATGGTGTGTAACCAACAGCCTATAAAAACCAAACCTTTCACTTTCTTCATTTCAGTTACCGTATATTTGGTGTCTGCTGTTGCCTTTATTTGTACCATTCACACTATGCAAAAACAGTAATAGGGGGCATGTAGATCATGAAGATATTAAGGAATTAGTATACAAATAAAGTAAGAGCCTACATTTGTGACAGACTTATTTTTGTATTTTCCTAAATCAAGATAATTGCACTGCTATTATTGTGTGCTATGATATTGGGTTCTTTTACAGCTATGAAAGATTTTGACGGCTTGGTTTCGGGTTAGAACCTTTAAACCTCATATTCGATGAGAAAGTATTATCCTATCTTTGACTAGGGAAAGCAGATTCCCTGAATATCTGTGCCATGTCTAAATTCAAAAGAAGCACACAATTTGACGAAAGAATGAATATCTTTGTTAGAGTCCAGATAAAAAAAATTGCAACAAAAAGAAAAAACGTATTATGAGCATTTCCCTTTATGATCGGAGGAGTTTCTTAATTCTGTTGTAGGCATTCTTGAAAGTGAACATATTTATGAAGAGAGTGATCAGGCTATTGTATTGTTCAATGTACTCACTTTCATCACATCTTCTCCCTGCAGGCCCATTGCAATGACCCCTATATCTCCTCTAAGCTATACTGACGGAATTAATTAACCCTTTTACCATGTCTGGATCTTTTCAGATTTCAACAGGAAAATGATGCAATGAAGTTGATTACTAAATTATTCAAATATTCATAAATGTCTTGTCTCTTTAGTGATTGTTTAATGCCCCAAATTAAATTTGAAACCAAGAGTACTGGAAAATGAAATAGTGGCTTTTTTGAAACACAGTTTCTTCTTTCAACTCTCGATTGTAATAAGAAAAAGGAAAATTTCCCTCCACACTCAACAAATCTCATATGAGAGCAAGGGTTTAACCCTTTCCCAAACAACAAATTTTGGGCGGTCCCATATCGAAACAGTTTGCAGACAACATTTCATAATGTGATGAAATTGAAAAATAATCTTTTGATAGGGCAGAAAACATTGTGGGAAAAGGAAAAATTGCTCGTCACGAGCAATTTCTCCTTTTCCAACTATGTTTTCTAAAGTCGCCTGCAACAAAGTGGTCAAATGTCATTATTGTTTGGGAAAGGGTTAAAGCAATAGATCAGAAAGGCTTTTCATTATGATGACTGCTTCTAGTTTGGCTACTTTTGTCTCCAACAGATTTCTTGTTCGCATCAATGATTAAGTTTATCGATGTTGAGGGTTTCACACAATCATATGAGAATTTGTAAGACATGTATACCCATAAATTGCAAGATCCTTGTTACCTTCTAGCTCTTAGATTCTCACTTTGACAGATCTGGATAGTTTTAACCCTAAGAATGCTGGGCAGATGAATTTAAAGGGTCTTTGATATGCACAACATACATCATCTGTATTCCTTGACTCTTCTTTAGTGTCTATACGACTTTTACTTTTACAGAGCAATTTGCAATAAAACAGATAAAGACATAAATTTTCATATATCTAACCCTTAGAAAGCTGGGTAATTTTCTGGAAATAGATTTTCGTGTCCTCTTCTTTTCAAAACCTTAAACATCTGCTTAATTTTAATGAGGAAAGATACTCAGATTAGCAAACAGGTTAGATCAAAGGTAAGCTGCCAATTAACTTGGCGGCTGGCCTGGATCTGACCTGTTTGCATAAGCATGAAGTTGGTTCCTGCACTATTAGGGTTATGAAACATCTGTTAAAAGGAAGAATAAATTGCTCCGAATGAGCACATTATTCCTTTATCATGATTGCTTCTACCAAATTTCTTAAAGGAATTCTACTTTAGTGCTTTTTGAATTCACTGTCATTGTTGCTTTTGATTTTACCGTAACCAGCCACAAAATTTTAATATGGGAGGATGGGACAAAACTACTTAATTTTGGACTTATTTTGATACACCTGTAGTAGATGACAAGACATTTCTGTTGCAAAATAAGCTGTTCGAATCCAAACTGCCTAACTACAACATGAATTTTTACAACATACTGACATTGGCGTTCTTTGAATCTTAATTTGGATCAATTTCAAAATACCACATAGGATAACTGATTAAATCATATCCCATGTTAAATCTTTCAGTCGACTGAAAATATCTCAAGAAAAGAGTTATTCCATGCTATATAAATATTCTGTTCACAAACTGGTAAGAAATTAATTTTGCTAAGAGAAAGGTTAAAGCAATTTAGTCATTGATTGTCCATTATGAGGCAAGAAAATCTTTAATTAGTCTTTTGGGAGGAAACCCATCCCACTTCAATGTCTTTATGTCATGTATGCAAATAGCATGTACCTTTTTGCCACACACAAAAATTAACATCTCTAAAATATTTTGTATTCCCCATTCATTAATGGCATATATACATGTATATGATGATGATTTTAAATGAAATCAGTTGACACCTTTCCAGGTAATTAAAGGCAAAGAGGAATTTCAGACTCAATATACTTCAAATAACTTAGAACAATAGTTACCTACAAAGTAATTTATGGTATCAAGAACTAAGGAAGTTGGTCACATAAATAGGCCTTTTATCTGGACATGTGCCAAGGAACAAATACATAATCAATATTCAGCAATAAAGAGGACAGATCGGTAAAGAGTACAGATCGGTTTCAATACATAAATGAACCTAGTATGACCTTGTTGGAGATTCAATCTGTTCCCATAAATATTCGTCATCACTTGAAGAAACGTCTAGTTGAATGGTAAATGATGAAAATCTTCAAGGAAAGTATATGATCGTTTATATTTAATCATTGTTAAACCAGCAGTTTCATTTATCATTACATATATACATGTTACTTTCTTTTGTTGTATGAAAAACCATTATTTTTGCCTTCATAAGGGAGCAGTAAAAAAAGAAAGGATATATAATAGAAAATCTCCATGGAATGCTGTCATGAAGTTAACGGACAAAAAAAACTTGATAAAGGGAAAATCAATTTAGAACTATTGAATTGCCATTATTGAAAAAAATCCAATCTTTGATTACTTGTTAAAATAAATGAGTACCAACACCATAGTTTGACATGGAAATAACTATTCAATCTGATTTTCTCTTAATAGTCTTAACTGACACTGTTCTGTTAAGGAAACGTCAGCATAATCTTTTCTACCTGACATATACAAAATCTCCATTCATTAACTATTTCCTTGTTCAGCACAATTTCCATTAGGCAACATCAAAACCAATTAATACCGCTCTCTCAGAGCGCGAAGCGCTCGGAGAGCGGATAACGGTAACATACGTACGAGAAACAAGTTATGTTAACACCGGTTATACCATTAGCAAAAAAAACAGGTGGCTTCCGGTTTACCTAAAGGAGAAAACTCGGGTTTGCTTTGGGTGTTTCCGGCTTTACGGAATGGACTGGTTCTATCTAAATTTATTTTCAAGCACTACCTTTATCTACCAATATATCTACCAATAGTGAACCATTCCTTGTAAAGAGAAAACTCGGGTTTGCTTCGGGTGTTTCCGGCTTTATGGAATGGACTGGTTTTACATAAATTCATTGCCGCTCATTGAGTTTATTTCCGCCAATCATGAATGAACCATAAACCATTCTATCGAAAAACAAAACACGAACAACAGGATCGGCGCCACCGCTTCAAACTTTAAATTGGACACAGTTTTCAACTCCTTGAAAGGACAACGTATCGCCGGTTGTAGGTAAGAGAACTTTTTGTACTCTTTCATTTCGTTATAAAACAGTATAGCTAAATAGACCATTTTCACCAAAATTCGTCATAGAAAAATCGAGAAGGCGAGCCCTCGTCACGCCTCGCCGAAGATGCTTCCTCTAAACAAACATCCATCTGAAAAAAACTTCTCCCTTTTCAGTAGAACTACAGCATTCATTTTTTAGTATTACAGTACATGTTCCCTTCAGTACTAGGCTAGAAAGTGTGTGTTGCCCACAACACTCCACGGTGAAATAAGTGTTCACCTTCTATCGATTCGGTGATTACACCCTGCAGTTTGGCATAATCTAATGTTTATGTAGACGGTCTATGTCATTTTCGCGGTGTGTAAAGAAAGCATTAGGTACACATCGTGTTGTTTATGGAATACACTATTATGCTGACCAATAAAGCAACGATGTCAACTCGTCAGTTGCTGACATGGATTATTTGTTATTGTTGGAGCTTTTAAATTGAGTACAAGGTACCGTCTTGACAATTTGATAGCGTTATGGGCCGATAGTTTAAATAACGATGACAGCGTGAATTTCCTTTTCAAAAAATGAAATACCCTGTAAAGTATTTGGTTATATATGTCACCTTATTTTAGTTTACTTGATTCAAGTGATACTATTATTTCCAAACATTGAATTATTCTTGCAATTGATAATTTTGGCCCATTTAAGGTTTGATCCTTAAGTTGATTCTTCTTTATTTCACAGATTGCATGATGGTTGGGAATATGACAATTTCAAACAAGCTTCAAAAGAAGAGATGATGCAGACCTGCATAAACATTGACTCTGTTTTATAATACAAGTAAGTACATAGTCTTTCTCATGCCCCTTTGAACTTTACAAACATAAGCCTCATAACCATAGAAGATAACTTTTGAAAGCAATAAATGTTGATGAATTTGTTGTTGCTCAAAATGTGTAATTGACTTTTTCTTTTCTTCTTTCTTTTTTCGAAAATCTTCATGAGAATGAAACCAAAATAAGTCAAAACAGGTTGAAATATAGATTTTTATCAACAATCAGTTCTTTTTCTTCCTGTCAGATAACTGCTTCAATTGACTACCAAAGGGATAGAATTATTTCCAAAATGTTACCAATTAAGAATAATCAGTCAGTTAAAGTGTAGCCAGAATTTACGGTGGCATAGAGGTGACAGGTATGCAATTTTTTTTTCTGATTTGGTAAGTCGAAATAACGAGAAAATTAAGTCGTTATTTCAATTTATTAACTCGAAAATAATGAGATAGTTAAGTCATTATTTCGACTTACTAACTCAAAATAACGAGATAATAAAATCATTTTTTTGACTAACTAAGTTGAAATAAGGAGATAATTAAGTCATTATTTCGACTTACTTACTCAAAATAATGAGATGATTAAGTTTTTATTTCGACTTACTATCATGAAATAATGAGATAGTTAAGTCATTATTTCGACTTACCAACTTGATATAATGAGATAATTAAGTCGTTATTTCGACTTACTAACTCGCAATAATGAGATAGTTAACTCATTATTACAAGTAAGTTGACCAATCAGATCCATTCAATCTTTAACTTAAAGTATAATGTGGTTAACATTGCGTCACACTGTACGTCATTTCACATGAATTTGCTGAATACAACAAACCATCTGATTGGTCAACAAACTTGTTATATCGAATTAACCATCTCGTTATTTCGAGTTAGTGAGTCGAAATAACTACTTAATTATCTCGCTATTTTGAAGTTCGTAAGTCTGAATAATGACTTTACTAACTCAAAATAACGACTTAATTATGTCATTATTTCGAGTGAGTAAGTCAAAATTACGACTTAACTATCTCGTTATTTCGACTTACTTACTTGAAATAACGACTTAGTTATCTCATTCTTTGAGTTAGTAAGTTGAAATAATGACTTAATTATCTCGTTATTTAGACTTACTAACTCAGAAAAAACAAAAATAAAATCGCATACATGTCACCTCTATGCCACCATAAGTATTGCCAAAAGATTGATACTTTTTATTTTTCTCTTTCAACAGCCAAAACGGATGACTTACTGGTAGAGTAAGGAAGAGATAACAACATCAAAATATGCTGGAGGATCACACAGACTCGGTACAATAAAAAACAGATGAAGATTTACATGGACGCCCGAATACCATTAAGTCTATAGATATGTTTTTACTCATGAACTGTTTCAAAACTTAGTTTTCTCCTCAAAAGACTATTTCAAGGATAGTGTTTAGTGTTATTTGGTACTGATAACATCAAATGACAATAATATAGAAAAACTCTGATGGACTATGGAATATTCTATTATGATAACAATGTCACATATGTCTTATGGTACTCATTTTCTTTTCTCTTTTTCAAGAAGCCTTCAAAAATTCAGATTAATGAGACAAAAAGCATGCCCATGCTCTATTTACACAGCTTAGTAAGCCTACAGCAGACCAGTGGAAGACAGAAACTTGAGTCATAACTTGAAATTCTTTTCTTACAATTGCTTGTGTATGATATTTTTCAATGAAACAAAGATCAGAGTTGAATTTAAATTTTATGCATGCATCAATGTAAAGTTATTACTTTTCCTTCAGTTTCCATGGTAAACCCCTTAACTTTCAACTTAATTTTTTAACCAATTATGGCAAAGGGAAATTGGCTCAGAGAGCACATTTGCCTTGTCACAATGCTTCTTTTCATTGGTTAAAGAAAATTTTAATTATATCTGCTATTGCTTTAAATTTGAAACAATATTTTGGAAAAATTGGATAAAAGTCTTAAGGATGTATGTCATAGAATATTTGTTGATTATTTTTTTTGGAAAATCTAAAGGTGATCATACATATTTCTGCCATATTCTTCCAACTTTCAGGAGTTTTTTTTAAACTATGAAGACAAGGGAACTGATGGCATCAAGAATGAAAATAATGTCCCAAGATCAAGCAGTGATTTCATTAGATAAAATTATCTATCAATGTGTTAGAGCAAAGATTTTGAAAACATGAACAAATACTGTCTGCTGATTTTCATGTATGTCTTTTAACTACATTTTATTAATAGTTTATTGCATATCATTTATTGCATATTTTGTTTTTTAAGTTCTTTGATATATAAACACATATAAAAAAGCAGTGTTTTATGTGTAAAAAAAGGTAAATAAAATACTAATAGAAATTTATGGAATCTTTTACTTTTATTTTAAAGTTCAACAAAAAACCAATTGGCTACAACAAAGCTATTTGTTGTTTTTGAATGATCTTTTGGAGATCTGCAAAGCAATTTATGTGGTATTTCCTTATCTCAATTGAACAGTAATGAAAAATTCAAGCAAAGACCTGATTGGCTTTCTATATGATTTAGTTAGTCCCTAAGAATGTACAAGCAGATGAGTATGTTGTTTGATATTGTCTGATACTATTAACCAAAATGATTCTTCTTCATCACCAAATGACATGTTGTTTGTTCTCATGATGATTTAAAGCAGTACCTACAACACATGATTTTGTGAAGAAAATTCTATGATTTCATGCAGAGACAGACTTGTGATTCAAATATTGTAGTTTGGTAGTTCTGACATTGCATGAGCAGTTTGTCCTTACATGATGAATGTCTCATTATTGATGAAAGGCCCTCAAACACAGCCCAAGCAAGTAAACTTATACCCATATAGAACATCTACCATCAAACAAGCTCACTAAGAGTCTGCAAGAATACTTATCCTTTTACTGAGACCTACCTAAATGTGACAAAGATGACAGCTTTGTGACAAAATGAGTATTTGCTCCCCAAAGTAAGCCAATTCTTACATTTCCACAAAGTTGCACTCTGAATTGATATTGAACCGTATATTCAGTATGGAAGTGTTTTTCACAAAACCCATGCCATTGAGTTGAGAGAGCGGTCTAGAGGCAATGCCTTAGTTCATATTATCAAAGTGGAAAGTAAATGAATTGCTATTTTCATCATTAAGCAGCAGCAGTATCCTTACCACAAAAAATCTGTTCCCTACATAATTAGCAGGCTCTACTTTTGACACTGCTCTCAAAATGTTATCTGCTGAAAAGGCTTTAGAAATTGTGTATATCAAGAAAAGGGTAACCCACACATATCCGGCCCATACTGCCTTATTTAGCCTCTTCTATCCTTTATCCTAATAAGAAACAATACTAAGGCAGCAGGGTTCACGCTGGCCTTCGCAAATGGCGCCATTGGCGACAAAATCAAGAAATTGGCGCAAGAAAAACACATTTGGCGAAAGTGCCTCGCGCCGACTTTTTTCCGCGAGAATTTGATGTTTGTTTACCGCATGGTTGCCGATCTCGATTCAACATCGATTTGTTTTTACTGTAGAGCCGAGAACCATGTATCGATGGTTCCCGTAATCGCAGTACTTTGAATTAGAACTCGGGAACCAGCTTGTTTATCAAATGCGATTTCCGATACGGGATAATCCTGTTTTCACACTTGTTCAGTTCATTATCTGTTGATTGTCAAGTTTGTTGAAGGTGACACTTTCTTGTGTACACCATTTAGTCATTCGCCAGCCATTACAACTTCAATTATATGGAAATTATGACTTTGATTACTTTAATTGCTTTTCAATCAAAATGTTTGCCCTCGCGCTCCTTTTAAAGAAGTTGACATCAAACATCGACGAAGTCAGTTGTGTTGATTGACAAATAAATGAAACTCTTTTATGCACCGAAGTTTTGGTATATAAAATCCGCGATTTTAAGTGACACTTAATTTTGATCCAACACAAGAGTGACTATAAATCGATCTTCTCAGTCGTTGAATATGCCTCCCACTAAAAATCAAATAAAAATCTGACAAGGAGGCCTGGAGGACAGGAAATAGTTGGTTATAATATGACGCCAAGGTGAAAGTCATGTTTCTGATATGTCCTGTTTCAAATGTTGAGTGTGAGAGAGGATTTAATCCATAGAACCTAATGAAAACAGCAGGTAAAAATAGATAGAACAAACGAACACTTGAGAACCTCTTTAGAACCGTAGGTGACCCTAATGAAGGATTTCCCCTTCTACAAAAGACTATTTTGGCTCCAACTTATTGAATTTGGCTCCAATTTTTTTAATTTGGCTCCAACTTTTTCAATTTGGCGCAAGTGTTGGCGCAAAGAAAATTTTAGCCAGAGAGAACCCTGGGCAGGTAAACTTTTCATGGCCAACTTGACAATGTTGAAAAACATCTGTATAGAGAGCATTGTTTCTTCAAAAATATGTTAAAAACATGGGAGTGCTTTAATTGAGGGTTTCTGAATATGGGTTCACCGACTTTTCCTCACCATATTATGAGATCAATCTGCTGCAACAATATTCAATGTCATTTCCATTCATAAAAATAAGGGTGAGAATACATTTCAATTTCAATGATAATAAAAATGTCATTTCTCACAATAAATACTTTTTTATTTGTCTCAGGCCTGAATTGAAAACCTCAGTAAAGATTAGCGGTAAATTTAACAATTTCTAATGGAAACATTTTTACGGTGCAAAGGGAAACAATGGTTCATAAAAAAAAATTTGCTTCTTATTGATTGACAAGTTCCTTTTATTGACAATCCTACCATGGTTTAAATTGTTATAAATGTGAATAAACAAAATATTATGTTCTTTCACATGTCTTTCGGGATTATTATTTACATGAATTTTCTATTCAATGCCTAAAAATTAACAAATAAAGAACTAGTCAAATAAGGTTAACGCAACAGAATTCAAACATACCAAGACATGAAGTTCAAAATAAGAGCTGTGTTTCTTATACTAACTTTGATATCTAAATCTTCTCTAAACACTCATAAAAGCTCTAAGTACCCACAAGAAAGGATTCATTGTGTTGGGATTGAGATGTTGCATGTTCAATACTCTTAACCCTTAGAATGCTGGGTAAAAAATATTTTTGTGTCGTCTGCTTTCCAAACCATAAATATCTGCGAAATTTTGTTGAGGAGAGATACCCAGAGTAGCAAACAGGTTAGATCACAGGACAGCCGCCAATTTACTTGGTGGCTGACCTGGATCTAACCTGTTTGCATAAGCGTGAAGTCGGTTCCAGCACTACAGGTTAAACATCTCTTTTTGTGACCAGTGCTTCATAATACTTTGCCGCATAAAGGGTGATAAGCGTACATGACAGAGGAAGGACCCCCTAATTAATTATTCAAATTAAAATGCAAGAAAGAGTTCATCCTCATTAGATCGCTAGCGTTACACTTGACAATCCCTATGACATATCGTTTTGTGTAACTATTTAAAGTTCAGACCAAGTGTTTTATACAGGTATAATTCAGGTAACCTGTATTTATCATGACACTCTGTGTGACAGTCTGTATGAGTAATTGAGTGGGAAAATGCACCAAATGGTAGGGCATGGTATAAAAGGCTTCACACTACATGTTGGTATTTGTAAATTGTCCTATTGAATAAGTACAAAATTATATGCTTTGTGCAAAACTGTTTTAAATCCCATAAAACCGTAATAAAATCACTAAAAGAATTACATCAGTAATTTCACAATTTAACACAAAGTTTACAAATGAAATCTGCTTAAAAATGTGTTTACTTCTATAAGAACAAATAGCCATGCTCTTGATATTTACTCAGCACTATAGCACAATATAGTCTTTCCAACCCACAGCCTTCTTTCCCTAACAAATTTGTTCAATCAGTGATAGAAGACAAATAAATTGTGTCGAACAAATTTCGCTAAAAATTAGAAAGCATATTTGCAGAGCGATTCTTATTCAGAGAATTTATTTCAACATGGAAACCCTGTGTCAGACAGAGCTCACAAAGTTCATCTCAAAGGTGCTTGTTCATAATTGTGAAAAAATTTGGATGTTCAAAATAGCACAGACGTGAAAAAACTTGGATGTTCAAAATAGATCTCTTTAAAACACAGTACAACAGCTGTACTGTTATAATTACTGAAGAATAGTCATTGGAAGCAAAATAAGATTATTTTTGATTATTTGAAGTGTGTATACAGTGGATTAACATTGTATTCATACTTAGATAAATTGATGTTTCCTGAATTAGTCATGCTTTTAATTGCTTCTTTAATTGTATACCAAACAAAAATACAAAAAAATCTATTGTTAAAAGGACATTTTACTTTGACTTTCAAATTTTCTTTTCTCTCAAAAAGCACCTTTAAAACATCTGTAGCAGACAACTCATTAAGCAATTGAGACAAAAGAGCAATGTCTCCTTTCATCAAAACAGTTCATGCCAATTTCTACTGAGAAGTTGTATTCTTTTTAATGTGTAGTCTGCTAATGATTAAACTTCTTATGTGTGAAGGAGGTTTGAGATAAATGTGCATATAGCATGAGTTCATTCAAGGGTTAAAATGCATGTTGTAAATCATGGCTTAACTTAACCTTTAGAATGTTGGGTAATTTTCAAACAATAGATTTGTGTGTTGTCTGCTTTCCAAAACCTTATATAATTGCTTGATATTGATGAGGGAAGATACTCAGAGTAGCAGACATGTTAGATCACAGGCCAGCCGACAACTTACTTGGCAGCTGGCCTGGATCTAACCTGTTTGCATAAGCATGAAGTCGGTTCCAGCACTTTAAAGGTTAAAAGGACATGCCAAGTAGCAATGATATACAGATAGCTAACAGGATAGGATATAAGGAGAATGGAATTCCATGACAAAATACATTGTTTATAAGTATTAAGAAATGAGAAAATTTTATAATACAGCCAGTTATAGAGTAAAGCCATTAAAGGCAAAGATACATTCTGGTAAAACAATCCTTTGGGAGGAGAAAAATGCTTGCACCATCATTCCACATAACCAATGGAATAGTATCAAAGCTTATTAGGTAAGCCAGATTAAAAGAAACACAATTCACCACAACCTTGTAAATATTTTGGGATAAGCTTCAACTGATAATCCATTCTTGCCTTAACACTCAAGAATAAAGCCTACTTTTAAAGCTAAAACTGACAAAATCATGACAGTAGATATTTTCAGCAATAAAAAAAAGAAATCAGATAACAAAAGCTGTCACCAATCGAACACTTATTTGGTTTTCATGGTGGTTTTTTTTGTAATTAAAATAATACTTCTATGACCATTTACATAATGAGTCATTTAGCTACAGTAAAAATATAAACAATCACATATAATATTGATATGATATATGCAATGAAAATAATTCATTGGAACAATAGCAAACTGTTGACAACAGACACCTACCTAATAGTAAACATGCCTCTAAATTCTAACTATGGACTCGTTTAATGATGTTTCAGTCATTTTTGAGGACAAGAGATACAGCAAAACAAATTGTTTTGGTTTCCTTTGTTCTATTTGTCTTTTACAATGCATAGACAGTTTCTACTTTCTTTATATAATGCAAAGCTGGTGTCATTATTTTTAGAGGAAAAACCCTAGTCCAGCTAATTAGTGCAATTTTTCCACTGACTTTAACCTATAGGCTACCAATATCAGGATTCAAACTCGCACATTATGGACATGTCAACTAAAGTGCTCTAGCCACAGAAGCTTCTTAACCCTTTACCAAATGCCAAACATTTGACTGTCCCAAATTGAAAGAGTTTGCAGACGACATTTCAAAATGTGATGAAATTGAGAAATAATCTTCTGATATGGCAGAAATCATTGTGGAAAAAGGAGAAATTGCTCGTCACGAGCAATTTCTCCTTTCACAACAATGTTTACCAGTGTCATCAGCAACAAACAGGTCAAAAGTCGTTATTGTTCGGTTATGGGTTTATTTAAATTAAGATGCATAGTAGGATATAATTCAAGCCACTATCATTGTCCTGATAACATTTCACACAGTAATAGGGTTCAAAGCTTCTGTCACAATCAATGTAAAATGAATGAGTTTAAACTAAACTAAAGGGAGGAAATAGTTAGTCATCCACTTTTGAAATGTATAACTTAAGTCACGCACTGGACCCTCAAATAATATTAATGTACAGTACTAAATACAAGGTTAATCAGAGTCCCTTTGGTACCATTGTGATAGATGCAGATGTAAAGAACAAAGTTGGTTGGAGCTCTTTTAATGGAATAAAGTTTATGGTATACCATACTAGAAGGCATAAATATAGCCTAACCGTATGCAAAGCTTAGGACAGATAGGACTGGTATAATTGACACAATCATTAACATAATAAATAAATGAAGGTTAACAACATGTCCCTAATGATATAAAGTTTTCACTGAACAAACAATAATTGATAGAAACATGATGGCTATGTTGCGTTAATAAATATGGGAAAAAGCAAATGACAAAAAAAAAGTCAGACCTAATCTCAGAATGAGGAAAAAAAATTCTCCATTGTTTTAAGATTGAAAAGGGTTTGAATACATAAATAAATCAATATTACAATTCAAATCAAGACTAAAAAGTTATATCAAATTATTTCTGAATCCCTTTCAGAAACAACAGAAAGAAAATTTTAAAGATAAAGACAATAATTTGCTATCATGCGCAATCACAAATGCAGGTCACATGACAGACTTACCTAATTTAATAGCTATAAAAACATCAATATAAACAAAAACAAATTAGAATGTTACAAAAATAAACATAACTAAAATGAATGATTTTAATAGTAAAAATCTTCTTTTAATCGTTTACTTCTTTAAATCTGGTAGGTGACTATCAGGCAAACATCTATATATTTTAAGTAATGTTAGTACAATCAATCTTGTTTTAAGTGACAACAGTAAAAGGAGACAGAATTATGGTGTTTAGAAAACCAACTGATGTACATAGAAAACCATCAGCTCATTATGGAAGCATGTGATTCAGAGAGGTCCAATAGGAGCTTACTAAATGGCTTGCGTCCAGTATGAAAATAGCCTAAGATGACATCACCATCTATGCACTTTTTAAAAATGGTGGCTTTAACCCTTTACCAAACGCCAAATTTTTGACAATCCAAAATTAAATTGAAAGAGTTTGCAGACGACATTTCAAAATGTGATGAAATTGAAAATAATCTTCTGATAGAGCAAAAAACATTGTGGGAAAAGGAAAAATTACTTGCTACAAGCAATTTCTCCTTTTCCCACAAAGTTGTCATGAGTCGTCTGCATCAATGTGGTTAAATGTCGTTATTGTTTGGGAAAGGGTTAAACAAGATTGACTGGATTTTTATGTTACTTAGAATTACTCCTGGCTATAACACAGTACAGTGTATTAAGATTTCTCCAAACCTTTTCATTTTAAGGGGTACTAATCAAAATTGTTTTGCTAAGCAATGCAAATCTAACAAAAATCAGAAAATAAGTAATATAAAATAAAGATTCTACAAAATGCCTGGTCTAGTTGAGAAGAGAATTTTAACTTCTTCATTCCATCCCAAAACCTTACATAATCTATACTCATTAAAAAAAGGTTTTAATGAATAACATTTATTACAAACAGAGCCTCTTGTTGGGAAAGATATATTTTTTAATTAATCCTTTACTTTAGTTATAGACATTCTTTAATTTGATTTGCATTAGACACCTTGATATTTCCAGTTTATCCTAAAAAATAAGAGTTTTCAAATAGGTTTTTTGTATGGAATGCATAGGACTCTGATATGGCCTTTATTTGACGTCTGAACAAATAGAAACAACCCAATTCTCTGTAGTCCTGGCAGACTATAACCATCTAGCATGCAAGAATACAACTCATCAGATTCCTTCACACAACTGACTTGAATGATCACTATAGCAGATTAGATTTCAAGGGTTCAGTATGATACTATAGTAAGTGCTTCATGTTTATGTCTTGCGTTGTACCCATGACTTGAAGAAATTGGCAAAAGCTTCAATTAGTTTGATCAGAAAATTTTCCCTTAACTTGTAAAAATTATTACAATGTCTATTGGACTTGGTGAATGGTCCATACCAAAGGGGTCTGTAGTTATCCTGGGTCAAAACTATCTTGTAATATAATAATTCATTATATCACAATAGTCATAGTTCTTAACTCAGGATAACTACAGACCCCTGTGGTCCATATCAAAATTTATCTTATCCTACTGTCCCAGTTACTTGATCTAGTCTTCTGTAGCAGACTCTCAGTTTAAGTGGATTCTACAAACTGAGGTGATAATGGAGTAATGGGTGAAGCATTTTTGTAAGGTTTTGAAGATTCACTCAGTGATGTATGAATTCACCTGGTAGATTGAACTAAAAAGGAGTTGTTTATGTAAAATCTACAGGAGACAAAAACATGGCAAGCTTGCTAATTGAATCAAAACAAAAGATGGGCTACTTTAACTGCTACCTAAATCATTTCTATATAATTTATCGTTGTCGGTTTGGTGTTAATTATGCTGTTTTTAACAGTATTTCTGTCATATAGTGTGTAAGTCTGCATATCTAAATATTTTCCTGTGATTTCCTCAACAGTACTGCACGGTGGCTTTTCATATGCTGACTGCTTTCCAACATGAACACAACCAATCATTCGTCATCAGCAAATGACTTATGTCACATTGACTTAATGAAATGTGGGAAAGAATAATGGCTAAGCAAGAGCGTTTCGAATGTGAGATCCCTGTATAGAATGTTGGATATGCTACTAATTAAGGTAACGAGCCTCAGCTTTATTCCGTTTAGCCCTTGAATTATATTCAATCACTTTCATATGCATGAAACAGTTGATTAAAAAAAAATTGTGACAAAAACAGAAACAAGAAATGTATTTTATGGACTCAATACTTTTTCCTTTGTGGTAATTTTTCCTTGCTGAAGCTTTTAATTTGAACCTGCTGATGCTTTCAATTTGAACCTATCACAAGTTTCATGTGAGAGAAAGGTTTATTTTCTATTTATGGCAGAACTATTTGTCATCTTTTTGGTAGACTGATTATACATCAATGGTTCAAATTCAGAACTGGGTTCAAGTCGAAAAAAGTCTCGTGAATTTTAAAGAACAGAAAAAATTTAACTTTTGAAATGTACTCCATATCTTTGGCTCTGTATAGATCATTGGCCAATTTGGGTCAAGGATGTACTGAGAGTTTACTAAGGCCTGCCATTTACAATACATTGGTCAAACTCATGCACTCACCCCAATCTGATTGATACAAGAAAACCAAAATGGAAAATTGTCTTAAATTTAATATGGTATTCATCAATACTGTTATTTAAACCATTCTATCGATAAGTTTTTGAAATTGTTGACATCAATCAAAAACTTAATATTATACCACTATGGACATTACTTGTTTGATATACATACTACTGAAAAGGGTTCAGAAATGTTTAGTGGAAAAAGCATAATTGGTTGACTTATTGTTTACAAGCTATCTGCATAGGTTGCTGCATATCCATGTATTAGTGTATAAATGAAGCAGCTGTTCATACATCTAAAGTATGAAAGCTTCAACAATTGAATATCATTTCATTTATATGGGTTTTTATGTTGTGTCAACATGTTTTCAGGTATGTTGTGATATCTGTCTCTCAATGATGGAGGAACACCCCATACTCAACTGCCCACAAGAGCTGGCCAATCCGGGTAGAACCATCGGCACTCCGTAGGTCAGTCAAGAGACTGCCTCTCATGAAAATCAAAATGGCACCAACATTTCCATTTGATGGGCAAATGATTAACTAAGTGATTACTAAACTTTCAAACATTTTTTTGGGGGGGTTCAAAAAAACTAAAACAGAGCAAAGATAAAAACTTAGTATTGTAATCAAAATAATAACAAATAAATGTGCAGATAAAATGACAGTTGCCTTCGAACCCCAAATTCTAAATATGTTGGGGTTTAAGCAGGTCTTCTAATTTGGATGCACTAAATAATATATATTAATTTACCATGACTCTTTGGCTCATAAATAAAATAGTAATTCAAAAATCAAAATCAATGCCAGACAAAGGCTTAAACATTGTTTGCATACCAAGATTTACATTTTAACCATTTTAGGTACCAAGAAACGTATAATCCATACCATCTGCACCTTTTCACTCCTTCCTAAAATCTATATCCAACTTAGCCAAGTCAGTAAGAAAAGACATTTTTGTAAAAAGAAAATTGAAAGTTTTAAAACAATATAAAAGATTGAATAACAGCCAGCAAAATATTTCATAGCAATGTTTCCAAAAGTCATATGCATCAAATACCATCTATATGTTTGGAGTAAAAAAAAAAGTAATTGTAACATATATCTACCTGTGATGCCGGATAAGGAATATTCTGGTACAGTCATACAATAGACATAATCATTAGGCCTGTGAAAGTTTTCAAGGTACCCTGAAAGAAACATAAAGAAATTTATGTTTTATTTCAATAAAAAAAGTTCTGTTATCAAAGTGAAACACCAAGGAGAAATAAGTCAACCATTTTTTTTAGTAATTCCAATTTTTCTCTGTTGATTGGAATTATGAAATGTGTATTGTACAATGACAATATTAATGTTGGAAAAAAGCAACTGAATATACTTATTTTATCAGCAATGTCTGTTCTTCAAATATCTATATGAAATTGGTAATATACCATAAATAAAGATGTGACATTTTTTTAAGAAGACAACACGTACCTCAAAACATGGTATACGAAAGGTTTAGCATTTATAATAAATCCTTTATACATAATCAATAGTATGAACATTCCAGCAGCAGGATCAATTTTAATGTGAAGGAGAAATATTTTGTTACAATGAATTTGTTTATTTTGCACAGCTATTTCAAATTATTCAATTCTGCTGCAGGAATGTTAAGACATATTGATTCACTATGTAAGAACGGTTTAATTAACACTGGGTGACCTTTTTCTGCTCGACTCCCTTTAGGATAAAACACGACCACTGGGCATGCAAAAACCAAATTCATTTGACCCTATTTAGCGGTTTTCAATTGTTTAATGACAATTGATGCCATTATTTGGTGGTTTTTAAATTTATTTTACATTTCTAAGTCTTATCAAGAAACCTTTGCCCTTGATCTAAAAATGTGAATATGGAAAAATCCACCACCAAGTGTGTCCTTTGAGTATTTCAATGTTAGACATCAGGAAATTAAAGGCAATCTTCATGTTAAATTATTTTGACTTTTTTAATAGATATCAAACAACAGTGAATTCAATCTTTTATTTTCTTGCCCTTGCACCGCAAATGAATATTTTACAAATGTAAATATTAGGCTATATATATATACAAGTGTTGAAAAGATTCATACACTATGGGAATAAAGTCAAGGGAAATAAAGGGAAAGTTTGCCACTAATTGATGTTTTAACATATGTTTAATTTCCCTCAAATCAATTTCACTGGACCTAGCCTTGTGTATGCCATAATTGCTTCCAATTTGGTCTAACAAGAAAGCAAGTTGCTCTCATGGCTAATCATGAATAGCAGCAAGATGGTCTTACTTCTGAAAATTGACATAAAAACAGAAAACATTAAAATTTAAATATTGTTTTTTTGTTTCTTTTTCAATACATTTGAATATTGTGCCATCTTATAATTAATTAAAAACAATCGAAAACATCTTAAATGAAAAGACAGCCTTCCTTCTCTTCTACCAAGTATGGATCGAATACGAGCAGAGGTCAAATTTATTTATCAGTTACAAGGTGAAGTGGCTGTACACTGAGGATTCATGAATGAGCAATGAAAAACAATAATATTTTTTCGTGAACCCAAAAATGAATAAAAAAAATATCTAAATAATGTTCTTACAGTCAAATGCATTCTTTGCGGCCTCGCTCCCATCAAGAGCAATAAGAACTTTCCTCTGTCCTGGTTGAGCCATTTTTACAACGTAAACTTTCCAAGTTGTTGTGTTGACACAAATGAAATAGATGGGCGTCCTTTCGTGAAATAGATTTTATGGTAATGGAATGCGAGGGGCAGTAAATACCGGTAACATCCGGGAGGTATTTAGTCTCTAAAAATATATTGTTTGGTTTGCCAGAGCATGTACTTTGAATGTTTGTGCTTGAAATGCATTTTTGTATTTGCAAGCGATTTGCTGATGTTGAAGATCTTTATTTAGAAATAGATCTATCATTTCAATCTCAAAATGCATATGGATGATACCGGGCTTTTTCAACAGTCTAGACACGCTTGATTCTTAATGCAAAGAATCTAGAGTCTACTAGAACGAATCTTAACATTTGAATAGAGAGTTTGCATAGAACATCTATATGCTTTAAGTTTAAGTCTACGATTGAATCTGTTTTGAAAAGTTAATCCGATATGAATAGCGAAAATAAAAATACAACAAACATGTCAAAGTTTTTAGATCTGAATCTGGCGAAGGTCACAAGGGGCAAAGTCAAACTACACTTGTGAAAATGAGCGAATGATATTTTCTCGTATAAATTTAACTATACAAGGGCGGATTTAGGCGGGGGCGGAGCTGGCGTACGCCCCTTTAAATTGACCAAGTAAAGTTTCCTTTTTAACAAGCTCATCTATGATTATATGGTCAGCCGATGTGATTCAATATTATTTATTATCATTAGAAAATCACATGTTGATTTACTTTACCGTTAAAAAAATCATTTCCCCTCATCCTTTTCAATCATTCTGTCACGTTCAACTAACAATTAAGACATTAAGTAAAAGTATGTGAACCGATTTCGCACCTTGAAGACGATAAAAGTCATAATGTCCTATCCCTCAAAATGGAAGAGGATAAAACGTTACAAGAGAAAATTGAGATATTTTTCCCATGAAAGAAAAGAAGCGGAAAGTTTCAACTGTCATATGTGGTTAATATTTTAATACCCATTAATATGGTTTGCTAAAAATAGTAACATTTTAAGGTGAACGAGGTTTTCGAGTAAACTAACCGATTCAGAGCGGTGTTCTACACAGTACCAAATTGATCTGTGTCTCAAACATCCGGTATTCGGACACCTTTCGGTGCCGAGATCTCGATGAATTTTGATGTCCTGTCGTTAGAGTGTTTCAAGTTATAGCATTGGCAGCGCTTTACATACGTTTAATCTGTGCTGAAATTAAGGTGAATACTAACCCATTACCCCATTGTACCACACGCTACCGCACCTCTCACAAATGACTTTTAAAACCAATGCGGCGAAATAACTCCATTATTACAATTGTTTATGACTTATATCAGAGGGAAATGGTTGTTTCTTAAATATTAATTGCACTTGCATTGAAAATTAAATAAGTCACAAATCCATACGGGAAATAGGGTTAATCAAAGATAATAGTATCATGACTGTGCCATGTCATAAGGCTCTAAATAATTCAGAAGAACGTGTAGGTTATTGGTTTGTCAGAAGCACTTCCATTGCATAATATATATATATATATATATATATATATATATATATATATATATATATATCAAAGTCATGATTAAAACCTTGTATTACACTTCTTAAAATACAGATCAATTGCTAGTTATCCAGTGGTCCAGGGGTAGAGCGTCGGGTTCAAATCCCGTGAAAAGCGCGGTCTGCCTTGCGAACTTTCATTGATCCACATTCGGCGCGAGTACTGGTTATGTATCCAGGAAGCAGAATCGAGAGTGATTAATCTAAGTTGTAAGAACTTGTTTCACAAACAATGTAGAATAAATAAGTTTAAACTAAACTAAGTTATCGCAATACCGTATTTATCCCAATTACACTTTCAGATAAGAGACTCTTCTGTTGTATGCTCAAACCACTTTGAGAAGCAAGATTATGAATGGACACCTCTTAGAAAGACACTTAACCCATTACCAAACAATGACGACATTGAACCACTTTGTTGCAGACGACTCAGGAAAACATTGTGGGAAAAGGAGAAATTGCTCACTGCGAGCAATTTCCCCTTTTCACACAAGGTTTTCTGCTCTATCTGAAGTATATTTTTCAATTTCATCACATTTTGAAATGTTTTCTGCAAACTCTTTCAATTTGAGACAGTCAAAAATTTGTTGTTTGGGAAAGGGTTAAGCCAGGAACTGTACCCTCTGTTTTCAACTGGATTCCCCCGAAAGAACCTAGAAGACTCCTGAAGAGGAGTGTGTTAGTCCCAACTCTAGAGTTAGTCCAGCAATCAGCAAACACGTTAGTTTCGTCTTATAATGTAGCATTGTATTCACATATATGTCAATAGTTACAAGAACACAGCCGGTAAAGACATGCGACATTGAAATTCATTCAAAAAACAAAAAATAACTTGTTATATACAGTGCTTCAAAACATTTTTTTCATTTTCATTTGCAGAGATGTTGAGTCTACAGAAACAGAATGCGTCATGACAGCCCAGACTCCAGAGCCTATGGAAAAAGACAAAACAGAGGAAGTAAATTATAAAGAACTTTATGAACAAAAGCAGAAGGGATGTGAAGGCTTAAAACAACAAATTGCTTTTGACAGATTTCGATTAACAAGATTTTCAAAAGACAACAATTTAATCAGTTTTTATACAGGTTTCAATTCATATCATACATTCATTGCATTTTTCAATTGCATCAAGCCAACTGCTCAAAATATGCAAAGTGCATATTATAAAAGTATATTTTTAGTTTGAGGATCTGTATGTTTTGCAGAATGCCCACTAACAGTTAAGTCTTGCACTGCCTTCCCATGTATTTTTTTGTCACGTGGTTCATGCCATGTTTGGGGCTGTGAGGTTTTTGCAATGTCCTCTGGCAGAGCTTTTACATGTAGCATTTTAAATTTGGCTTTCTGATACAAAATCCCATGACATGCCTTCATGCTCCCGTCAGTTCTATAGGACAGTTCCATGAGCCCAACAACACATCTGAACTTTCCACCGAAATGAATTGAACCTGGAAATACAGTAAACAGTAACAAGAGTAATGATAATTAAAAACGTAATTGACAACAAAGATAATAAGACATTGTAGAGGCGTACATGTTAAGAATTTCTATGTAGGCGTTATACATATGTATATGGCTGACAATGCATTTTGGTATACTGCATGTAGAAGCTGTTTGGATCAAGAATATGCAAAAGTAGAACTGTAATTATGTATTAAGTAAATTTATAATTGATATATATGGTTGTAATTAGTATCATTTGTTTAAATTGTTGCATCAAATTTAGCCAATATGTTATTAAATTCACTTACAGTCATTCGACTTGGTGTTTCATTCTTTTTCTGTGAATAGTAGCATTTCCCGTTACAGTTGGCTTGTCCTCAGGCATGTTTACTGAAATGTTCAGAGAATTTTTTAAAGATAAATATGGTAATTCTTGTGTGGGAGAGTCTGCATTACTTGCTAACTAATTTACAACAAGGTCAGCGTGGGGGTCAGTCAGAGGATGTGTATTGGATACAGATAAGCCCTCATGAACTTACACATAAAGTGTTAAGATTTCGGACAGATAAAAAATTAGGAACACTTTATGGCCCCAGTGGAATCAGTATTCTCACTACAGGTGGTGTTGAAATAAATTACATCACATGGGTAAATACTGATTGTATAGTAAGATATGTGTTAATTTGAAACCTAAAGTATGTTATGGCAAATATCTAATAGCAATTAAACTGCTTACATGACAATTCATGGATGTAATTTTCACTAAGATTATCCTGATGATTTTTTATGAGATTTTATGTAACATTCATCGTAGTAAAGGTTAACGATGGTATTAAATCCACATCTCTGGAACTATAGTCAGCCATATCTGTAGTGAAAACAACGCGTGTTTGCTCACCGTGCCTCGTTCTGGGAAATCTATTAATATTCATGAGGTTAAATTAAAAAGGGTCTATGGTGGCAAGAGTGACACTCCACATCATGAGACCAGATCGCGACTTCCCGAAATGTTTGTGTTAACATGTTCTAGACAAAACAATTAACTATCATCCATAAATAGGAACATTTCTTTATTTGTGAGAGTTTGCTCCATTGGACCAGTATCGTGATTTGTCCACCAAACTCTATCGAACTATGGCTGTGCTTGACTTCTCTTAGAGCTTAACATTACAAGAGTGGCTGC